>PVHY01002245.1:46972-132050 GCA_004024945.1 Uropsilus gracilis | reverse complement strand
TATTCCATTGTGTAAATGTACCACATTTTTTTCATCCAGTCATCTGTTTTGGGGCATTTAGGTTGCTTCCATGTCCTTGCAATTATAAATTGTGCTGCGGTAAACATCCGAGCACATGTGTCCCTTTGTACCCACATATAGGTCTCTTTTGGGTAGATTCCCAAGAGAGCAATTGCTGGGTCAAATGGTAATTCCATTTAATGAAAAATATTTAAATTCTCTGAAATAATTTAGTATATTTGATTTTGATTTTGATAAAATGAATCAAATTCACTTCTGCTAAAAGAACTAAGTATTGATTCATTTTGCTACAAAGTCCAGTGGAAGTAAATTTGGGGGCAGACTTGGGAATGCAGGAGGTACCATTGGGAGATTCATTTTTTTCTTCATTTCTCTACAGTGCCATTCAATACTACTTTCATCCTAAGGTTATTCTAATCATTACATGATAGCTATCAGAGCATCTGTAGTCAAGGCCAAGTGTTTATTCTATATACACAGATCATGCTTATGTTCATATCCCAAACTAGAATCCTGAGCATGATCTGGCTTGGAGAGGCCTAAATCACATGCCAATTCCTACTTGATAGTGGTGGTCAGGGAGATGGTTGTGTCCAACGGTTTAGACCAATCAGGATGTATCATGTACTAGAGATGAAGTCATTTCCACAAAAGCATGTAGGCTATGTGGAGAATAGGGAGATACTGGTAGGAAAAGTGCAGAAAAGGAAACATGGATATCTGACCTGAAAACAACAGCAAGCCCAGATCATTACAGCTATTATGGAAAAAAAAAAATTTCAGATTAAAAACTAATAATAACACAATTCCAAGGCCAGCATGTTTTTTTATTATCGTTATTTTTGTGATTGACTTAAGATGGTTGAATGAATTTATTTTCATTTATAAACATTACATTAGTTCCCATGCAAAAACCCAAGACAGCATATGTCTAAATTTAATCAGCCAAAATCCTACCTGGGAGTCTGGACATTCAAAACCAAAACCAAAACGTTGTAATAGATGTCACGGTCATTCATTAAGTGATCAACAGACCCCCCTGCCCTCCCAAACACCACATGGTGCCAGGAATCCATACCAACATGTGGAGTCAATGCCCATGGCATCTGGCCTGGTAGATAATTTCATTCATGAACACAGGACACCTCTACACCAGGCTGCCACCCAGCCTCCCTGGTTCCTTCTCTAGAGCAAAATCTGTTTTGAATGGGCCTGGATTCTTCTATTTGGGGATTATAGATTCTCCCTGCCAATTTTCCTCAAAACTTTCAGTAAAAGCAGAGATTTTACAAAAAAGCTGATTCTATAACCCCAAATGAAATACAAACAAGGATACCAACTTTATCAAAGAGGTATTTTCCACAGCTTCAGATAAAGTCTCTTAGCAGGTATAAAGCTTTAAACACTTCTCTCAGTAAGACAGGAACCAGGAATATCAAAGAGGGCAAAACAGGACCCCACAATTAAAGGAGAACTAAACAAATGCGAAGAATCATCCTATTGATTTGAGAGGATGGGCTAAATGAAAAATGACATTTCAACATGGGGTGTCAATTTATATTGAAACACAGACACATTAGAACTCTGATAATGGTAAAGATTTCATTAGTGCAAATAACAATTATAATGGTATGTTCTTTAATAAGATTTAAATAAGGCTTCAAATAATTACACACACTAAATCTACCATTTGGAAACCTTAGTTCTGTTTGGAAAGTTGTCAGACACACCGTCCAAACCATCTAAAGGTTTGATTTGAGGACAAATACATTCAATGAGGTTGCTCCAAAACATAATTGGTAGCATTATCACTTCCAAAGTCTACATCGTTTGGTGGACATGGGGGAAACTACACAGGCCACTGGTCAAAAAAAAAAAAAAAAAGAACTCTAACATCTCAGGCAGTTCCCAGGTTCAGGCGATTCTCAACTGTAGTGTGTAAGCTCATTAAATAAAAAGACAAAAGCAAAACAAAAAGTAACATACTCCTTAGTATCAGAAAGAGATTGTATCCCCCTCCCCAATAACAAATCTGCACAAAATAAGAACCAAAACAACAAGAGAATGCATGGACATTTTCATCTATGGCTCAAGTTCTCCTTAAAAAACAACAAGTTATGTGATGATAACCACAAATAGCAGACAACAAAATCCACGGCAGAATATGAAATAGTAATATACTGTTTCAGAGCCTGCACCATCCTGCAGAACCAGGAAACATAAAATGTGTTCTTAACAGATCCAATTGAGGCTGGATATGTGGAAAATGGAAAGACAGCATCACAAACCACACACTACGCATGAGAATTTCAGAAGGGGCAGGGGGGAAATTAGGCAACAGACGCTCAAAAAAATTTATCATCAATTCTGAAATGGGGCCTTGTGACATCATCGGGGTTAATAAAGACAGAGATGGACTTTCCCGGGTTCTCAGTCACTAGCTGCTGCAGTTTTTTTGCCAAACGGTCATCAGGCTGACTGGGGTCCCCACCGTCAGACTGTGGGGAGGGGATGCTGGTGGTACTCCCCCGCCGCTGGAGCTCCAGGGTCAGGCGGTTGGCTGCCTTGACGTGCTCGATGGCTGTGCGCAAGTGCTCAGCCGGGTCTGAGCGGACTGAAGAGAGCTTCCGAGCGTGAAGCATGACTGTCTCCTCTGACAGGTGCTCCAGCATGTTGCACTGCGGGATGAAATAATTGGGGCACATCTTGTTGACCAGACAGTGTTGCAGGTCATCGATGAGACCCAGCAAAAAGTGGGCAGCATAGTCTTCTTGAGACAAGTAGTTGGCTGGCAGTCTGTCACAGGCCCAGAGCATCATGCTCCGCAAGTGGTAGGGGCTAATGGCCTTGGGTCGCGACAGGAGTTTGATGATGATGGCTTTGCAGGCCTGGTAGGCCTGCATGAGGCTGCTGGAGATGCACTTCTTCAGCTGCACCTCGCTCCTGGCAAAGGACAGTCGCCACTCATTGTCCTTCTTCCCCTTGTAGGAGCAAGCAGGCACCAAGTAAAACCCACTGATGACCTCTTCCTCGGTGATCTTCCCGTCCCAAAAGTGGTTCTCCATGAGCCAGCTCTGGGCCACCGCCGGCCAACCTTTGAAAGACACCACGGGGACAATGTCGTACAACATGCGACTACTCCCCACACCCAGGATGATGGAGATGATGGTCCCATTCTTTTCTACCTTTTCCACCTTTGGCATGCCCCGCTGGGGCTTCTTCTGGATCTCGGAGAGGACAATGCTGATGGAGTCATAAAACCAGCCAGCCACTTTGGTTGGGGAGAAGAAGTAGTTGGTGGCACCGTTGATGTGATCCACAATGGTGCAGCAGTCTTTCCACTTACTGATCGTCCCCTCATCAAAGAGTCGCAGACTCAGCCAGGAGTGGCACAAGGCTGAGTGGCGCATGTCCAGTGTCACAGGCTGGTTACGGTCATGCAGCTTGAGGGCTGGCACCAGAAGGGTGAAGTCCATGTCATAGTCAGTCCCCCGGGCGTAGACATTAAGCTCATCTAAATCCAGGTCCACCACGCCTTCCCGGACTCCTCCAGAGAGCAGCAGGTACTCGTTTGCCACTGGGAGTTTTTGGTCCAACTTTTGCACCATTCCTAGGGATGGAAAGAGAAAGCACTGGGATGAGACACGAGACTCAAGTAACCACGTAGAATGTACTGACCTTCCAAGGGATGTTATTCATGATTAGTTCAAAAAATCACATCTCAGACTGCAGCACACACTCAGCCAAGGAACCTGGGTCCTCACTCCTTCCTGCCAAAAACCACCCTTTTCTGAGTGAAAGGATTACAGTCGATGTTTCCCTAGTGGTGAAAGTAGTAACATTTTCAATCTTTACCCAGGTTTCCTCCTCTCCTAGCCATCACCTTGGTTCAGAGTAGCACCATCCATTCAGCCACCCCGGCTGAAATATCTCACCTATGTAACCTTTTCAACTTTTCTCACCCCTCTCCTCCATCTCCATCTCAGCAGCCATCATCAAATCCAGGCTCTTTTCACTGCTTGCCAAAGCAGTCTTCCTCCCTGGAAGTCTCCAAGTTTAACTCTCCTTCGACTCAGCGATTCTCAGTGTGACTTGTAGGTAGGGCACAGTGAGATCAGAACTCTTCAAAATCACACTAGTGCATCATATGCCTTTTCCATTGTGTGGACACCTGCTCTGACACTTGATGGTACAGAGGAAATACTGGGGGTCAAACTGTGGGAGCCTTAACCCTTGGCAAGATGTAGGGCTAGCATCTGTTTCTACTGACAGGCACTAGCATCGAAAAAAATCTATTTTTACTTCAGAAAATCTTTTGGTGGAAAAGAAAAATGGATTCATAAGGCAAGTTTGCCATACACGGAAATATAAAAGCTGTCTTCAACAAAACACTCATGTGATTGACCTGTGGGTTCACTTAGCTGTTTTGACCATGGAATGCCATTTCTTCTTTATACACCAACTGATAAACTATGACTGACTACTCAGACTTGGGTATTTGACATTTTCTTTAAATATCAACAAATTAAGCCTATTTTCAAGGAAATAATTAACAACAGCTACTACCAATAATATAAGTAGAAATTTTGAGAAAAAAAAATTTAAACTTGTCATTTGTACCATGAACCTAACATCTTCCTGGATTTTATACATTTTTGATGAGATGGCAGAGGCATTATGAGAGTGTTTTTTTTTTTTTTTTGATAAAATTGTGAGATCTTTGATGTAAGAACCATGTTGCTAATAGGTGTTAAATAAACAAAGGTGGATGCATCTAGTAAGCGCATGACTGAATATATATGCCTGAATGAAGGAACAAAGAAATGGAATTAATAGGGCTGACATATGGACTGCTTAGACTTGATACAAATGTCCCATGAATACACAAATGTACCTTCCTTGCCTTCTATCCTTCAATTATATGTTTACTTTTGCTTCATTATCTGACAAACTGCCAGAATTACTCTCTAACTTATTCCACAATTTTCATCCAAAGATCACAAAGAACTATGATTTCATTATTCATTACAAGTACTTTTAGTCAACATAGTGTGTTATTCACAGGACAAGTTCATGCAAA
Source organism: Uropsilus gracilis (assembly GCA_004024945.1). Lineage (NCBI taxonomy): Eukaryota > Metazoa > Chordata > Mammalia > Eulipotyphla > Talpidae > Uropsilus > Uropsilus gracilis. The sequence continues at coordinate 126,949 of PVHY01002245.1, read as the reverse complement.
TAAATACACTATGTATATGTACTTGTGCTATGGTCATTTTTTAGAATTTAACAATGATTTATAAAAATGTATTTCTTTTCATTCTTTAAAAGTCTATTTTCCCAAATAGAAACTTAATAGTATTTACTTAGTATTTACTAATAGTATTTACTAATAGAATACTAATAGTATTTATTTAATAGTATTTCCTTCCACACAGACAGCAGTGTAGCAAGCTATCACCTCTGTGTTAAGGTAATCAGTAAGTCATCCAAAATTAAATTCATCAGATAAAGAATCCAATGTACCTGGCTGTTGGGGCTATTTCTCACACTACCTGTGCTGCACTGTGCCACCCACATCCCTCATCAATGAAGAGCTTCTTTTCTCAGCTGCTAGCAGTGCTGCTAGCATAATCCCATAAGGTAGTTCTTGGCTATAAAGAGCCATTTCAACTAAGGTAATTGCCAATAGTCAGGTTTGGAGGGAGGGGAGTACTACCTATTCTATAGGTGGTAAATGTGGAGTGCCCCAGTTTGGGATACTCTAAAGAATCACTCGAACCCAGGGTTACCAGTGGGGTCTGCTGAGGGCGATGCTGAACCTGTAAGGTTCTTGACTTCTCCCTCCTACTCTGTTGCTGTCCCCTCTCTTCCACAGGTGCTAATCCCCAGGCACTCTTTAATAAATATCCCAGCTCCACTTCAGAAGCTGTTTCCTAAGCAACCCCGATCCAAGACAGTCTTCACTACAAATTCAGCAAGGAAAATTTGGTTTGCTTTTTAAAAGCCAAATTGAGCAACCATGGAAGTTAAAAGCACCAAGACCAAGATTCATTTCTCTATTTTCACATTTCTTATTATACTCATCTTTACAAAGTAATAAATGCTACTACCCCACATTTTCACAGATTAAGTTCTCAGAATTGAGAGTGAGATGTTGAAAACTTTTTTGCTATTTTACAGTCACAAATAGTTATGTTCAGAGAGAAACAATTAATAATGAAATGTTTTACTCATGATTTCATGATTTCAAATTCTCTAAGCACACATGAGAAAATCAGGGTGCTGTGTAGAGATGAGCAAATATCTGAACCAACTAGACCAGTACTGTTATTGGTAACTAAACTGCTGTCCTCTCTGAGGTATAAATAACAGACTATACATCCTTTTGTACTAGGCAGAATTAAGCCGGCTATGAACACACTTGCGAGGACTGTCTATATAATCAGAACAAATTGTGCATTAATAGAATGGGAATAATTTTTTACAGAAGTGCCACTGAATTTTGCCTGGCATTGTCACAGTCTCGTTTGGATAGTGAGGTGAGGAAAAGCTAAAACTCCCTTCTGCCCTCTACTGGACTAGAGGAGTTTTAATGAAGTTTCACTTAGGTGTACATATGTATATGTACACATGTGTGAGCATGTGTGTACACACGCACAGAAACAGACACATATATACACTCAGAAATTCTTCCTTCCTACCAACTGGAGCTTATGTGTCTACCTGGTCCTTCCTTTCAAAGATCCACCTAAAGCATCAGGCTAAATTTTAATAATTAGGAATTAAGGTGATTTTTGACATTTCTTATTCTTTTAAAGTACACAGAAAACTTCAGGAAGCTACTTCCCAGACTCATTTGCTCAACTCATAGAAGTTAGAAACCAAAATCCCTAAGGCAATATTGTTCCAGTAAACTAATCCCTCGTGAGATCCACATTTACAGTTAGCCTGCCTGAGCCCATTAGTCTGCAGTTTTAGAAATGATTTGGTAACAGGAACTGGAGTCTTCCCCAGCATTATGCAAACTCAAATGTACTCCTTGAAAACTTTCCTGGGCTAATTTTAAGTGAAAATGAGCTGACATCAGCTACCCTGGCAGATGGATTGCCAAACAACTAAAACAGCCAGGGGCTGAGAGGGAAAAAGACAGAGGAGGGGAAAATAATTCAACTGTACACGTTAACTATAACATCACTTCCAACAAGTGCTACCTCTGAATTGATTCAAGGATTTTTGTACAAGTCCAGGAGGGTAAGAAGAAGTGAATCTGACTGGTTGGTTATTAATAAGCTATCCAAAGCCATGTGTGGAAATAAAAGGAAAATAAATACACACATACACAAATTATTAGCAGCAAAGTAAAGAAGAAAGAGAGGGCTTATTCTCCAGGATGGATCCCTTCTTCTCATGGAAGCACTAGCCTATGTTAGCTCTTTAAAACACAAAGTAAAACTGCTTCATAGAGTCTCCCTTCCTGAAAACAAGCTCTTGATTTTGGCTTGTTTCTTCAGAAGAACTTAGTATTACTTTCTTACATAGGGATTGAGGTCTCAAGTTAAAGGAATGAGATCCATGTATTCACTTAGTTCTTTGCTGATTATTTTCAGACTATCAAGTGAAAAATGGAAGTCTGTTTCTGACTGCCTTATCTTCTAGTGAATAAAACGATCACGTTCTGCTGAATTCAAACTACTAACCTCCATCATCAAACATATAATGCCATATTGGTAATACCGAGACACAAGAACTATTTATCATTTTTCACAGGGGAGGGAGGACCTCCATTATTTCATGATCCCATTCCAATTGACATGGAAGAGTTTGAATAGGTAGCTTAATAAATACTAAACAGATAAATAAACCGAATATCACATAGGTTCCTTTAAAGAAATGCTTACCTATGTTATAGATTCATAAAAAGATGAAACTTTTATGTCTTGTAATTAAAGCTACAGAACTAGACATATTTTCTCTCTAAATCTTTGATTATGTATATAAAAACATTCATATACATATTAAAAAGTCATGAATCTCAATAATCGCAATAATATTCATTGACTCATTCAAACAAGGAATGAGAGCTATTTTTTCCTTCCCCTCTCAAGCTGCATTGCAGTAACAGGGCAGTGATTCCTGACAGTAGGAAGGGTAGAAAATTAGAAAAGTGTTAACAAAGTTCTTCTCTGATTCTGATGCATCCCTTAAAGGACTGGGCTCCCTGGTTGTTACTAAACCATATCAAACCTTTCTTAAAGATACTATGATGTAGGCATCAAGGGTAAAAGTTTTTGTCATGCTTATTTGACATCCTGATAAGTGGGCATGGCCACACTCTAAGAAATCATACATCTATAGGATTTTCAACAACCTGAATTTGAGAATGATTTTACCATCTCCCTTACTTATGGCCAGAAATTATTGATATGAAACTTCTCACGTTATAGGGGGGAAACTGAGGTCCAGAAAAGAGAAAGAACTCATTCAAGGTCACATGGCCTCTATGACAGATTAACAGTACTGTCCCATGCCCATATTTGCTGTGAAGGTCAGAACAGTGCATTAATTCTGCTCTCCTGGTGACAATGACCTGACTTGACAGGGCTGCAGCCTAGTGCTGACAAGTAGTAGCAGAGGTCTCAAGGCAAAGTGCCAAATTTGTGCTTTCCTTGGTCAAAGCTTTAGGTGACCTTGGACAAGCAGCGGAAGATATCTGAGTAGCCACATTTATCATAAAGAAGGCTGGATCTGCTATTTTGCAAGAAGCTATTAGTCTTTTCAAATAGACTATAAGACCCTGGTGAAAACAAAATTAAGACACTAATGGAGCTCCCCAGGTTTTCAGTAACTTGTTCTGTGATCATTAATATTAACAACTATGGCATTTTGTTTAATGTCTTGCCTTTTTTTCTTTTTGAGTTCTTAGGTTAGTTTAAAAACTCATGATTTCTGCTAACCAGATTGACTGGAAAGACTAAGGGGGAGTATTACTAGCACTTTCCACCTCTGCAACAGGGTATGAAAGCTATAGACTGTCAATTGACAAGAGTAGTGTTACTTTAAAAGGTTCATTCTGGAAAGAACAAAATTGTAGCAAGGGAAAGCCAGAGGAAAGTCAATATAGTACCAAGTGCCTACAGAAGAAACACAAAAATTTGTCAGTGAGGACCAGGTGAGAGTTGTAATGGAGACACTCAGAATAAAGTCAGTTTGCTTCAATATGCAGTCCAGGTGAGTGCAGTTTGCATTCCCTTCTGATTTGGGGATAGGCAAACTATTTAATTGCTCTGAAACTGTAAAGTTGACTTTGATGGTGGGTAGGGAGAGTATGGGGCCATCTGCATTTTAGAAGAGCAGCAATGAAGCAAGTCAAGTTCTGAGACTGCAAAGATGGAGATAGCATTCACAACTCAGATTTAATCTATTCATTATACTATGATAATTCATAGTATAAACATGTAACTTAAGTGTGAGTGTTTCCTCTGAAAAAGCACTACAGTAGATACTTGAGACACAAAGGGGAAGACAAATACAGTCCTCACCAAGTAATGCTTAATGTTTCATGAGAAAGTCAAATGTGGATGGTATCAATAGATGGAGGTTATGCTGAGTAACATATTTAGAAACTTAGTGACTTCAAACAACAAAAAATAAGACTTCAAAAGTCTTATTTTTCCATGCTAATTACATGACCATCAGGGGTTCACTGGGGCTCCTTCTTTCCTTTATCCATAACCTAACAGGATAGAGTAATCCCCATCTCGACTTCAGTCTCTCTACTGGGGGACATAAATCATTTTCATGCACAAATCATTGGCCAAAATTAGTTACATGCTGCAATCCAATCCCTGGGAAGAAAGTAGAATTTTTCCTTGTGCTGGAGAGGTACAAGGCAGGAATACTTGATAAGGAGCATGAACAGTTCTACATTAATCAAATAACCACATGCTGGTGAGTATGTGCTTATAAACTGAGAAATAACAGCCAAGGAAATGAATAAAGATCCGTGCCAAAACACAGAAGAGGAAGAAGAGTGAAAAGTATTAGACAGAATAACAGAAAATCATGAAGACAACAAGATCACTTTCAAATATTTAACAAGCTGTCCTGGTGAAGATGAAATGGGCTTTACCTATGATTCCGATAAGTAGAAGGGACACAGAGATAAATTTGGTCTCATCTGTAGTTGGAAAACTCTTGCCCCTTGGGTAGAATTTCCTAACACTGCTACCTAGGGAAGGGGGAGAGGTAGTGCATTTCCTTCTCCAAGAAATTGCTAATCAGAATCTTCAGATAACGATTAAAAATACAAATGTGATGAAACGTGAGCATGGAAGTCTTCCGAGGTAGTGTCCCATCATGAACCTATGACCGTAAATGACAATATACTGTGAACTCCTATCGCTCCCCCTTGCCCTCATCATGTGGGTGCAGCCCTTCACAGGGGCAGTCAGAGATGCATCCTGGATGCTGCTCTTCTTCCTCACTCTCACTTGGTTTCCTCTGTGTCATTTGGAGCCTGTAGCCTAGCTCAGTCAGTTTTAAAAGAAAGAGCCCTACAGTAGTAGTAATAGACTTAACAAAAGAAGTATTCATTTTATAGACCATGTTTCCAAGTTGTACATCTCCTGTCAGTGGGCCCTCTGAGAAGCACAAATACCTACTAGCTCCACGACACACTGAGGCTAAGCTAAAAGCTTTACCCACATCACCTCATTCAGCCCTTCTAAGACTTTCCAGTGGGCAATACTGTCACCAATTTACAGATGAGGTGATCAAGATAAACAACAGAGAAAAAAATTGTTCAAGATCATAGTAGCCATCTAGGATCCAAGTTCAAATTGATTCCTTACCCTTCGCTCTCCTGTGCTGCTTTCCAGCATTCAATGTACTGTCTGCCCTAAGAGAATAAACAATTGATTATCTTCAGGCCTTTCAAACTACCTTGTACAACATTATAAGAACACAGTCAGTAGAAGCTCATTTTTCTATCTAAAAATGAAACAAATTCTATTTTGGAGTAAAATGATTTCTAGAGCAGATTAAAAGCTTATTTTGGTCATCCCCAGGGACTGAAGTAGATGAGCAAAATGAGGTCAAGGTTCATAAGAAAGACATGATGATTAATGACTTTTAAAGAAATCTAGTGCTGTGAGCCATAGCTGTGTGTATGTGTGTGCGCACTGCACACTGAACTTAGATGCTTCCAAAGGCAATTACACACATGTTTTAATCATAACAACCTCCTTGGAATTCTTTCTGGAGTCAAAATATTTGGGAATGTCCTCAAATATTCAGATGCACAGTCTAAATTGCTTATTTTAACTCAACAACAAAGTTCATTTTAGTCACATTCACTAAACTTCTATGATGCAGTTGGGGAGATGGATGGAGAAGGCCTGGGAATGTCATCACCAGAGGAAAGACTAACCATAAAACCAGACACTCTTCCACTAAAGAATGAATGTCTTTCCTTCTTGTGAACACTTACATAATCACACTTCGCTGCAGTGTGACAAGCACATTGAAACACACGGGAATGAATTGAAGAATTCTGAGCCTTCTTTTAAAACAAAAACCATACTTTTTAAAAAAAGTACAACTGGCACCATTAGCCATAATAAGGGATATCTTCCTTGCGAGCCAGCAGCCTAAGAAAACATGTCCCTGTTAATTAAATGGGGCCTCCACGGTCCATGCTACATATTCACATTCACTAATTAGCTCAAAATGATCCTGGTTTATGTGATGAAACCCCTCTAAATGATCTTAAAATTATTGCTGGCTAGCAAAGACCTTGTCTGAAAATTAATTTACTTTGAAAAATTGAACTTCACAACAGTAGAGACAGTTTTAAGAACGAGTCAACATGGACCCATCACTGAGCTACAATTGTGCTTGCCATTCTTGTTTCACTTATCTTCATAATTTTCAACCCCTGTTTGGTATTATTCTGCCTATATTAAGCTAAATTATATAGGAGTATTTTGTGTTACATATTTAATTTCTCCATTAACTGACCTCTGTCCATATGTTCTTTGGTGTTACGCTTAAATCAATTTTCAATTATTCATTGACCTGTTGTTGTCCTGTGTTTGATGACCTGTGTATCTCCTAGCCTAATACAACATGAGTTCAGAACATGTCAGCTGAATGACTAAATAGGTGGGCTAGCCTAAAGAAAATGTACTGGTTTCTTCCAAGATGAAAACTGTCAGGGTGATAAACTTAAATTGATAAGGTCAATTTGACACTGTCATTTCCACCAGTGTGCTCAAGTAGGGACCTGAATACCCAGAAGAGATAGAAAAAAGTAGCTGAGGGTTTGTGAAATAGATGACCATAAATATTTGGTAACTGCACAAAGGCTTCTCCTTCTGTTCTCCAAAAATAGTTTAGTTCTAGGACATTCTCCAAAACACAGATTTCCATCCAACAATCATAGTTGGAGAGTAGGAGAAAAAGCTACAATATAATTACAGTATGAATTAAGATCAAAGTCTAAAACCTTATTTTTAAAAAAGGTTTAAATGGTGCATTTTTCCTTGAGAAGCAAAAACAGACCCTATAAAATAAAAAGATTCCATCTTACTAATTCCCAATAACCACCAGCAGATGGCGCCCACACACCATTCATTTACTAATAGTTTATAGCGGGGAGTCAAAGTCCTAAAACCCTAAAATAAAAAGGTGGGAAAACAGGCTTAGCAAGAGATGAAGAGTTGAAAATACTACACCAAAAGCATCACCTCAGGACCCATTTGCCCCTACAAACTGTCAGGTGACTTCCATCTCAGAGATCTGGCAATTCAGTAGTTGACAAGCTAGTAGAATGCCCCAAGACTGAAAAAGTCTATCTCAGCGGGCAACATGGCTGATGGCAGAGTCTCAACATATACAAAAGACTTGGTATAACAAAAAAATGTATTCAGCTTCTGGTGTCAAATACCAATATGCTCAATCAAATTTCCAAACCATAAAAGAGTGGTACCCTAAAAATTACCTGCTATTTAGGAAAAAAAAATAATAACTCACCAATAAGACATGAAAGTTTTGTATAAATCTGGGATGCTTTAAAGGAAGTTCAGATGAGTATAACTATACCCATACCTATAATTTAAGAAAGGACTGAGTGATCAAATAAATCTTACTTAGGAAAACAGACCCAGAGAAACGCTACTGACAGCCTGTCAGATTAATAAAGAGCAGAATCTGCTTATGAGCTGCAACTGTCTGCCTGATAATTACTACCTGATAATTCTGAACATCTGGGTAAAAAAAATACTTTATTGTTTGAACTTGAAAATGTTCACATCAAAAGAAGTCAGACTTAAAAAACCACCAATCAAAGTTCTGTGAGGAGGCTGAAATTTGCAGTTTATAAACATGATCATTTGAAGGGGGATCAGCTTGTTGCAGTGTTTTTAAATCCATGCCTGCATAATAAAGGGTGCAGCAGAGGGAAAACAAGAGGTGAATCTCTTCATCCTGAAGCAGAAGAGTGACATTTTGGGAGATGTCTTCTTTCTCCTACTTTTCCTCTATCAAAAAATGAATCAGTGGTGTGGGAATGACCACTGAACTTCAGTCTTCTAGCTAGAAATTGTAAATTTAACCAGTGGCTATTAAGGCAGAAATAAGAGGGCTTTTTAAAAAATTATACTTTTGACGTGTGTTGCTTGAATTAGTTGGGTAGTAACGACTGAATTTCAAGGGTGGTGTTCAGGTTGTGTACACACATTGTGTGTGTACCCCCACACAATGAATGAATGAATCAGAAACTACTGGGGTCAGAACTGATTTTCAAGGTAAAGTATTTCAACTCTCACAATACCTATCAGGTTGCTGAAGCCAAAAAAGGCAAAGATGACACAGTACATCACCTAATACAGGTGCAGTGAATACAGCCCAAAGTCCAGATCCCTTTTTGTGGGTTTTTTCATCTCCATTGGTTTCTGAAAATACAGGTTCCCATCTCCTACCCCAAAAGGACTGAAGCATAATGTCCAAGGAGAAAAATGTTTTTAAACTAAATGTTGAAATAGTTTTTAAAACCAAACTGAATGTCCCCTTCATTGAAATCAGAAAGTTGAACTATATGGTATCAAGAAAAGCAAGAGGGAAGAGTTCGTTGCACCAGTAATTCTCAAAACTTCACAAGAGTGGACATTAGGTATTCTATAACTGAGGAAAAGTGAACTTCGGTGTGACTTTGATAACAGAACAATAATTAGGATGAAGGAAGGCATCGTGCATGCTTCTTGGTGTCAGGATTCATATAGATCTCTAAACTCCCAATTACTCATTTGCTTTGAGTAAATAAATGTCTATTTGCTAGATTTCTGCCAGTATTTCTTTTCCATCCTTAGCCTTGCTTCACCCATCAGATAATGACTGATTTTTGTCCCCATTCAGTCTGGAGCTTGGACAAAGCACTTTCATAAACAACTGAGGATTTTTCAGGGTACTCTGCACACACCCTCACTTGGGAGCATAGATATGGGTCAGTGGGTATCAGCCATGGGGCATGGTACAATGACAGCTCAGTCCTTGAAACCAAAGAGGCCACAGTCTGAAGAGAAGTATACAATTTCCAAAGCTATCAACTGTTAGAGGAGTGAATTTAAACACGATGGTTTAAATACAGACACCCATATTCACAGTGTGTCCCTCCTCCAAATCCAATCAAATTAGGTCTTAGAGTTAAGTGGGAAAATGACTGAATAAATGACAAGCATTCTTTTAAACAATAGTGCAAGCTTCTGAATCACAAGTGTGGTTTTCCTGAGGTGCAGAGATCCCATTTTTAACAGAGTAGTAGCAATTAAATGTCTGCATAGCTCCAAAATAAGTCATAATAGTAACTTTCAAGTAAAAAAAAAATCCATAATTCCATTGTAAAGACTGGAGGGTGGTTTGGGGAGAAACCGTTCAGCAAAATAATTTGAAGTTTTCAATACTGCCACTAGAGAGCATGCCTTCCTAGTTTTTCTTTGCAGTTGCTGACCATGCTCCAATCTCAAAAAAGGAGAGAAAAAGCACGTGGATTGGATATGAATTTTAAAAATTCATACCTGATTTTACTGATATGCTCTTAAAGTGAGTGAGAAATAGATTTTGACTTCAAAAAAACTGTGTTTCTCACTGGTAAATAAACCCCAAATGCCCAATATTGTTTGCAGGAATCCTACAGAAATGGTGGGACTTCACACATCCCATTGATACAATCTCAGGACTTTGGGATGGAAAAGGCACATGAAAAAGAAAGATGCCCTAAGAAATAATGTGGTTAAGTGATATAATATGAATTTAAAATACAGAAAAACTTGAATGTGAGCCCTACCTTATGATTAAGCAGTTGAGAAACAGTTGGACAGGTGATTTGGCTTTTTGAAATTTCATCTCATCTTGAAAAGATGAAGATAATGTCACCTTTTCACAAAACTATAATCACACTTGGCTGAAACGTTACATGAAGCAGTTTCTGGAATTTTGCAGATGTTGTGAAAATATAATTTTTTTTAAAAAATGCATTCTCTATGCCAACTACACTGCCTTGTATCTTTTAACTTGGGAAAGTGACTTTTTAGAAAAAAGAAATGTTCCAGTATTTATTTAACAATCTTTCTCCCTTCCATTTTTTTCCCTTTTGTTTCCCATGCTTTTTAAGTGTTGTGTACTGAAGGTTGAATGAATGAAGGCTTTGGGAAGGAAAGAAATATTTTTAATAAAAAGTGATCATAAAATACCTGATAGGTAGGAGTGGCAGAGAAAAAAAGAAAGGAAAAAAGGACAAACGTACTGATTTTTCAATCAATTTTAGCTTAATGCCATCTTTTCTACTCTCTCTCATGAATTTAATATGTGAACAAAATGCAATGAAATTCTAGACACTGAATGGATTCTCTGTTACCACAGTGATGCTCATCACACACAATCATCTGGAGAATTGATTAGAACAACAGATCGCTGGCTCGTGGCCCCTAGAGGTTCTGATTCAGAAGGTCTGGTGTAGGACTGGAAAATTTGCATTTCTAACAAGCTCCCAGGTGATTCTGAGGCTGCTGGTCTAGGACTGCACTTTGAAAAGCTCTGGTTTATCACAGTCAAAGAATTTACAACACAACCGCAGGGAAGAAAATGGCACCAGAATAGGAAACCTAGCTCCAGGCCTGCACCTTTGATTAATTCACATGTGATTTTGACGGAGAAGGTTGGTAACTTGTCTCTCAATTGGTTTATCTGCAAAGAGGAACAGTAGCTGTCAACCAGTGAGATCTATGAAGCTCAAAAGAAGAAATGGGTAAATTAAATCTTTGGAAAATTAGAAAAGAAAGTGTCACAATCCCAAACAGTCTCAGGTAGGCATTTGGCTTGCCAACTTTACTGTATTAGGGGATGTCCAAATTTCTGGGTAAGCATTTCTGGGTATATATCTGTGAGGCTATTTCCAGAAGGGATTAGCAATTCCATTGGTGGACTCAATCGACACTCCCAATCAAACATACTTCCTTCCTTCCTCTCTTTGTATCATTTTTGAACAACCTGGCATTTTATGAGATTTGTTGTGTGACTTGTACGATAGCCATTTGAATACATTCCTGTGTCTCACAAGAGCATGAGCTTTTTTGAGGACACGGATGGAGCCTTACTCACGGGTACCCTCTGGAGCTCTCTGTCTTGGATAAGGCTGCTAAGAGGTGGGAATATTCTGTCCTACACAGAAAGTGTCGCTGTAATATGAACAAACACTAGCAAATAGTGAAATTCTGACAGCACAATAAACATACTGTTAGTTTTTATGTAATTTTTCCCAGAAAGCTAATATTTTATAAATCTCAGTAGCCAGTAAGAAAATATACAATCACAGCAGAAAGCTGCAATCCTGAAAAGAATGATGTTCCTGTTCTTCTTGCCTCAGACTGGCATATGGTCTGCATGGAAAAGCTTTCTGTCTGGTTTTCAATAATTCTGGTGCATTTATCCTTGTCTCCAAAATTAGATAACTTCAGCCCTTTCTTATCAAGCTACCTTAAAACACCTTTTTCAAAGGTAAAGTCATACCTTAGAGTGATATTTACTTTTCAATATTGCTACTGCTTTTGTTAATGGCCTGGTTACAAAGTCAAATAGGTTTTGAGTGATCTCATAACTCTACTTTCCTGCTAGCCTTGTGTTCAGAACTCCATTTGCAGAATGTGAGAATTTAAGGAATGCACAATAGCATCACATACATGCCCAGTTAGTTCTCGAGCAGGGAGAGAAGGCAGACTGCTGCTCAGAGGAAACGAAAGGCTGAAAAGTATTAATACAAATCCCTGGAAAGTCAACTGTTCAAGCCAAGGCAGAGTTGGGGACTGAATTCTTCTGCAAGAATCCAGAGCTTCCTAAGGAAAAGCTCTTGAGGAAAATAGAGTTGATGCTGGGATGGATGTTAGTGACTCCTAGTTTTCTGGAGAGCTGGGCATGTCTGGAGAGTGCTCATGCCAGGCCAGGATTCCAGGTTCCTGAAGAGGGAGTAGAGGACATCTAAGGTATTGAAAGAGGACAGGGAAAGTAAGATATAAAGAGAGGCAGGAATTGATGTTTACAAAATTTCTGCTATGAAGCAAGTATATTATGCTACCTCAAAATTTACATACAAAAGTCTTTCATCTTGTTGCTTAATCCTCAACTTACAACAAAAGAAGTTCATCTCAGTAGTTATGGAATTTTAAGGCCTAAGGTGAGTAATACAGGGCTACCCAAGTGACAAACACGAACATCTCATCACAATGGTGGCTTCAAAGTGAACTCCAAGGACTGAGCCTCCTGGGGAATCTGTGGTTGTGTGCAGGTGGAAGCATGGAGACTTGAAAAGTGCAAGGAAAGACTGAGTGCCAAATGCACAGAATCCTTTCCTCCAAGTCCCCTTCAACCACTTCATTTTTTTATATATTGGATTTCCTCTCATGCATCCACTTGAAAGAGTCCTACAATTTTTAAAAGGAGGGCAAAAAAAAAAATTAGGAATCACTGCCTTATATCAAACTGGTTATTTCCCAATTCTGCCTGAGGCTGGCCTTCAGCACAAAAATAAATCAGTATTTACAGAAGATTCGCACTGCACAGAACACTGCTGGAGAGCAGGGTGGTTCCCAAGTCTGCATATCATTCCAAAACTGAATAAAAAGATCTCACTTTTTGCTACATATATTCACTCACTGGATTAGTCCTAGCCTTTTCCAGACATCCCAAGGCATGTCAGGACCTTACAGACATGTAGTTTGGAAAGCCAACATCCAGTCCTGCAGCAGGTGCTCTGGGAAAAGTTGTGGATCTTTAGTTAACTTTGAGACTGCAGCTCCAAGGGGGCCACCCAGGGCCACCAAGGCTCAATGCTGGTTCCCTCTCCCTGAGAGCAGAATCACTTCCTCTCTTCAGGCCTGTTTCCTTATTATCAAGTGAACTGGTTGACCCGGAAGTCTTCAATCCTCTTTCTAATGTTCAGGAGTCTATACAGTATTTGTGTTTCTGAAGGAAATACAAGGCAAGGAGTGGAGAGATAGACAAAGAATGGGTTTGTATCAGGTTCTAGAGTAAAGAGGTGCAAAGCGCAGGTCTCTTCGACACACTGAGGTCAACGCAGACCCTTCTGACAAATAATGTCTCCAATATACACGAGGCTGAAAGGCAGATGGAAGAAAGAAAACAAAGACATTATGAATGCTGAAATGACGTCGGCAGAATGAAAGAGAATACATGTTTAATGCTCCAGAATCAACAGTTCCCAACAACACAAAAGGTAAACACGGGTCTTTCTAAAGACCTTTCCCAGCCCAGGGGTGAGAAAAAGGACGTGATGGAGGTTTCTTTAAAGTGGTTAGAAAGAAAATAACGGGCACTGGATTTACAGTTCATCTCCAGGCAATGAATGACTTGTCACTTTCTCCTTCGGGTATTGATTTTCCTCTCACATAGACGACTGGCGACTGTTGATGAAAGCGCTCACGGTTCAGTAACTACTAAGGCCCGGTGGTAGGGTGGTAGCTGGATTGGAAACACTCAGAGTTCCGCCCCAGCCTTTGGGAAGGTCCCGCCTCCTTATGGCCATTCCCAGCCTCCTCTGCCAGTTCTGGGAGGCATTGCTGGGGCTACCTACAGCATAGCTCCACCACCAGTTTTCCATTTTCAGGAATTGATTTAAAACAAATAGTCTCTGGCATGATGTACCCTTTAATAGCAAAGTACACAGCACTTATTTGAAGATTCTCTTTGATGCCACTGCTTCCTGATATTGCCAATGCCACTGTGTAACCCAATTATGAACATCTGCTTGTGTCTCAGAGTTTTTCCTGTGCTATTATCATTAGTAATCTTTCTAATGCCCCTGGGAAGTGAAAAGAAATGGAGACTGGGAATAAATGACTGCCCTAAGTTACCTATTCTCTGCATCTGACCTTTGAACTTAGGTGTCTGACACCCAAGTGGCAGGTGACTTACATGTACCCTGCATAGGTGAACGGTGACCTTCCATATCTGCTTTGCCCTAGTCCTCAAATGCATCCTCACAACTCTGCTGGGGCCCAGAGGGTGGCAAGGTAACTGAAGCTTTCAAACACCAGGGGTTCTGAAATCAAAAGAGTTGGGACATCCAGGTGCAGACAAGAAAAACTGAACCTGGAGAAAGATTTTTAAGTGCTTCTTAGAAGTTAAGATGCTAATTACTACCATTTATTCCTCAGTAAAAATGTGTTCAAAAGAAGTGTGATATAGTCACCGCTGTGGAGACCACCTACCCTCCTGGAAGGGGAGATTTGCTGCAGAGGGGGTGCATGACTTGTACATTAACCAAGTGTTGTGGAGGGACAGCTGAGGCTGGAGGCCTGGAGGATCGACATTAAAGACAGGATGAGGGTGGGGAGGGAACCCCACAATAGGCAGAGCCAAAGAAATGATTAATTACTTTCAAAGCTGTACTCAGTCCTCCTCCCTCCTGCCTTATAGCTCCCCAAATCCAAGCTAATAGCAAGTGTTGCACTTCAGTTAAAAATTGAGTTCAAAGGGTACCTAGGAGCCTAGACATTACTTGGAATGTTTTTGCAAGGAAACATGTGACTGATTTTAAGCAAACAAATATAGAATATATTGAATATATCCCAAATTTGTGCTATAAACATTTGTCACAGTAAATGACAGAGAAGCTTCTTTACCACAAACCAGCTTGATATAATATTGATCCAAAAGACAATGTAAAGTGGAGAATATGCTTACTCCCTTCATTCCGAACAGGAGTAGTTTCTTAATGTAGTTGAAGAGGACCCGGGATGCCTTGGAGAGTGGTTTCTACTATCACTTTAATTAATGACTTCTCCCCAATATTAGATTCAATAGAAAAGGTGATATAAGTTCATTTCAGACTCAATTTTGACAGACATGGTGGGAGTGAATTCATTATTAAAATGCGATCTCACCAACTCACTCTATTACTCTCTTGCCTTTTAAGTAGTAACTAGAAGTTATTCTAACAGACAGAGTGCAAAGGACTAGGTTTGTAAACAATGAGGTCTGATTCCAAGGAGGCCTTATCAGGGTGACTTCAAAGAAGGAGCAAAAGGTTCGAAGAAAGAACCTGACTTATTCCTGTTGATCAGTGACGCTACCTGTGCTCCCATGAAGGTCGGTCTATCTTTCAGAGCCTTTGCTTCTCTTTGTGCAAAACAGAAGGAAAACACCCCATCAGTGGCATTAATCCATTTCAGAAATGCATGGGTTTTAAAACCTGTGGTCTAACCACTTCATCTTATAGATGGCAAAGAATGAATGCCAAAGAGGTACTGCTGCCTCAAAGCCAGTGTCAGAGCCATGGCTAGCTTAGGGTCTCCTGACTCTTAAAACAGTGCTCTGGTACCCTGGTACGTAAGCCCAGTTTCACATATTGAAACGATGAGATAAGTTATAAATGTATGAATCAAAACCCTTGACAGAACAACCTGACCAATACACTCATGCTGGCAGTTGATATTCAATTTCTATAACTGCTACTAAACAGATTATGATAAAATATCATAATATATCACTGCTGGTGCATTTGTAAGATGGCAGAACATATGTCCAAAGTTAAATTTTCATTTTTAAATGTTAATTTTAAACACTTTTCACACTGAACATCCTGAGTTCTAGTTTTTATAGAACTTTCACCAAACATATTTAAAATAAGGAAAATCAAGTTGACCTGCAAAGAAATTCTTTTTACAGATTTAATTTTAAGCAATGCCATATAAAAATGGATCCAATTTGCTTTTAAAACATTGAGTAAATGTCTGAAAATTTCTAAATTGATTGGCAGAGAATTACTAAATGCATCTACTCATGGCTTACCAAAATGAATATCTCCAACATAAGTCTAGTCTTATCACTAAAAACTGAACAGATAGGAAAAAAGAATTCATGACTGGCTTGGGCTTTGACACACATGGTCATATATGTAACAGGTTCATTTTAAAAGTTGATACTCATGCCAACATACTGTATTTAGATCTCTTTGTTTTTTTAATAAAATGATCAAGTTAAAACAACAAAATAGTACAAAAATCATGAAAATAATAATTGGACCTTATGCTAAAAGTAACAGAAAAATTTCTACTAGAAGGATTTTCACAGACAGTCATTGACCTTTGGGCAAAAAGACAAACAGCACTGCATCTCTCCTCTTTGCTTTTCTCTCTCTCTCTCTCCCTCTCCCTCTCTCTCTCTCTCTCTCTCTCTCTCTCTCTCTCTCTGTGTGTGTGTAAAATGTGTTTCTGTGAGAACCCTGTCAGCAACCATCTCCTGTGCTGGCAATTTACCCAGCTTGTACAGAAAGACCCTGAACAGTAATAGGGTCAGATCACTGAGAGACATTACATTCCGGAGGAAGAACATAAGGCTGCATCCATACACATTAAAATACGTTCTCCATCTCCCCCCAAGAACCTGGCTCTGCAGGGCAGAAAGCAAGTCCCCAGTGTCAAAGGCCCTTGCTGCACATGATCAACATAAACTTACTTGTTGGATGAAAGAAGGAAAAATAAATCACTAAAGAATGTCAGTGATTTCCCCAATTATTTGGAGTATGTCCTCCAATAATTCGGTAAAAAATTCACATTATCTTTAAATGAAGGAAAGCATTAAAAAAAGGGAGGGGGTTATTAGAAAATAAAAGATGAGAACAGAGTATGCGAGAAAGCTTCCTAGAGGAGATAATATCTTGAGTTGTCTCTTGAAAGATGAAGTTGATTTGAGTGCAGAGGCTTCTAGAGCTACCTTTAATATTAAAGTGATTTCTAGGTGAAAAGGGTAACTTTTTAAGCATCAGTTGCCTCCTGTATGGAATATAGGTAACGGACATCTTTTCAAGTATTTTTCAACTCTGATGATTTGATTACAATCGATGATGTTCTTAAAGATGTGTTGGAGTTCAGTAGTGGACAGTAGACACTATTTAAGGTGAAGATTACAAAATATATAAAGTTTTTTTTCATTAAAATTTTAATTTTCTTATGTCAGTTTTTGGGTCTCTTCTCTAAATACCATTCCTTTTTTTGTCTATCCTGTGTTCCCATGAGCATAGCCTATGTTTCATGATGTTTTCTTAATTTGTTTTTATGCTACATACAAAAAGGTACTAGAAAAGGTCTGAGATACACAAAGAAATTCCACCCATGTACTTCTTCCCTGCAGTCTTCATCTTATTTCATAGGAGCAACTTAAAACATATTCCCCATCCTCCAAGAACCTTCCTTGATTATACCTGGCTGAGGGGCATTCCTATCTGCTTTCGCAGTGGTGCACTTCCGCAACAGTTAGCTCCCTACTAGAATGTGCACTCTTGAGAGTAGGGGCCTGGTGGTGTCTGCTCATTCCCTAGTTTACTTCTAGCTCCTAATACTGGCACATCATGATCATCCAAAATGTTTATTGAAGGAAGGAGAAACTGAATGGGGAAAACTGAAGCTCGGATAAATTGTATGTGTAGGGGAATGCATTTCATTTCAGAAAAAATTATCTTGCCAAGCAAGTGGGCGGGGGAGGGGAAAGAGTGTGGAAGAGACCTCAGAGATCATCTGATCCCACCCCCCTCATTTTCCAGAAGCCAAAGCATACTGGTGTAATGCCTGATGATATAAAAAACAAAATTTTTTCAGGAGACAAAGACATTAGGAAAAATGAAATTCTCTGTAATAAATGAAGATACCATCCCCAAAAATCTGTAAGTGGAACTTAAATATTAAAATTTCCACAGTGTTAATTTTATCGGGCTTTCTTAGTGTTTTCAAAATGTGTCCACCTATTATTACCTGGCAGTGTCAAGTCTAAATCATCCAGGCTCGATTACTTAGCATGTAGATCAGGCAGGATTTCCCCCTCTCTCACTGCCATGTGTCTCCAGCCTTTCAATGCTCATTAGCACCTCCAACAGAAGGCTGAGGAAATGAAACTCCAATTTATCAATGTCAACTGTTGAACCAGCAAATTGCATCAGTCCCGCCCCCACATGGAAGTGTTTGGACAATTCTGAATCAACAAGATGTTGGCAGCTGTGTTCCTATGGTTCAGTAATTGCATTGTTTCCTACTGTGCTCTACGGGTTGTGAAATGAATTTATTAAATAACCTACACAAAGGGAATGTGGTGTGGGCTAGCGGAAACAGCTCTGGGTCTGATGTTGGAAGACTGTCTTTATGTAAGTCTCCCACTTTGACAGCGAACCTTGCCTTAGTTCTTCTAGTCCTCTCACTCTACACTGTGGGAGAGCATATTCTATCCCAGATATGAGATCACTAGAGAGATCACTGGCAGCTAAAACACTGATCTTTTCATTCCATATGCAACCTTGAACATTCATCAAATTGTCTATGTATTGGAACTTAGTAGACATACTTTTAGTTCAAATTACGCCCTTTGAGTATAACCGGAAGGCCATAAATGGTGCACAGAACCGGTAGGATACACCAGACTCAAAGTCTAACTGAGCACTCATCTGGAAGACCAGGGTTAGGAAAGCCCAGTTCATGAAGCATATAATAGGAGTGGTGGGGGTGGAGGGGCTAAATATACATAGTATAAAACCAGTTCTATTTTCCTTGGTTAGTTTTGCTAGTTGGAATTCTGTTAGTTGTCCTAGGTTATCAAAACTTGTCGATATTTTGTAAATCTGGGCTTATACTAGCTGTGTGACAGAATGAAAAATACTTTGAACTGAAGAGGGAAAGTATACTTGGGAGAGTGGTGCAGTTATACAAGAACAGTCTAATAAAATCAATGCTATCCTAGCTGATATTAAACTAACCTCCACTTCTCAGAAGGTAGATAGGGTTTGAGATTATAGAAAGGCATCCTACTAGGGGCAGACTGAGCCTAGTTTCAGTTGGACCTTAAACAGTGCTGGTATCTTGGACTGTTGGAGTATTTTTGTGGACAAAGTAAGAGAAGGCTAGGTGAAGACAAGATTGGGCAGGACTCCTTCCCTTTAAGTGGGAGCTTGGGATCCACTTAGGGCTCGAGTTTTGGCCTTAATTTTTCTCCATTCTTTCCTTAAAAAGAAAAAAAATTTAAACAAGACTCAAATTAGGCAAAAAATTTCACTGCTTCCAAACCGCCCTGGCCAGTTATTTTATAAATAGGACTTAATTGACCCATAGTCATTCATAGAATTCTGCATAGCCTGGTGGATCTGGTCAGTGGTGTAACAGATGAAAAATTATTTACTGGAACTGGATCATCAACACGATGGGGACACTGATTGGTAAGGTTTAAGGCAATGTAGATAAAGCAACAGATAAAGCGTGGAACATATTAGTGAAGTCAATTGTAACTGAGTTAGATGCCCGTTCCCCCAGCCTCTTATCTCAACTTACAGAAACTCTATGGGGTTCACTTATTTGTAGGCAAAGGTAGTAAAGTGTCTACTTAGAACATGAATTTGGGAAACAAACGATTTAAGAAGTAAAACCGAGTCTGGCTCATTCTAAATCTCACCTGTAATCCACAGCAAGATATGGAGGTAAAGCCCTAAGATCACTTGTCCTTCCTGGACAAACTGAGAGGGAATACCATCAAGTTCACTCACAATTTGGTTTAATCTTTTTCCTTCCTCTCTTTCAACAAAATAGACTAGAATACATAAATAGAAGTTTGTTATTGGAGCTTTATGTTCTTTGGATCCTGGCTGAATCAAGTTTATTTTTAAATGTGAAGCCCCGTAGCCAAACTCCAGGTCAGCATTTTGATAAACAGTTCTGTGGAGAGTGAGATTCTAAGAAACACCCATGTGCCTGCACTGTGAGTAAAGGTTCTGTGCTTCGGTCCACATGCTGTGGACACTAGGACAGGACACCAAAGTTCCAGCTCACTCCTGCCCAAGACTGGGTGAGACCTGCATTCCAAACTCACACTTCAGAAGCAGATGTCCCAATCTGCAGAGGCATGGTTTGAACTGGTTGATGTTTTTAATCACTCTTATTGACATAACTTATAGGTAATGAAATTCCCTCCTTGTAAATATTTAGTCTGATGAGTATGACAAAGCTATATATCTTCAGATACAACACACAGACTATTTTCATCATCCTCAAAATTTCTCTTGCCCCTTTGCAGTCCCCCCTTCCCCAGGCCCCTGGTAATCTTTGATATGACTTCTGTTCCTATCGTTTATTTCCTGAATTGAATATAAATGGGCAGTCTTTCATACTGCCCTCTTTCTTTTAGCATGATGCTTTTAAGAATCACCCATGTTGTTGAATTCACCTCACTAGCTTATTCCTTCTTATTTCATTGTATGAAGGTGACACAGTAGTCTTCGATTCACCAGTTAATTCATAGTTGGATTCTTCCAGTTAATGGCTATTATGGAAAAATTCTTGTAAACAAACATTTGTGTAGTGTGCTCTGTGTGAACATAAGTGGAATTATTTAGGAGTATGATGGCTGTGTCACTTGTTAACTAAAAGATATGTCTGACTTTCTTATAACTTTCCACAGTATTCAAAAGTGACTGTGCCATTTTACATTCCCATCTGCCACCTATTCTTTATGCTATTTAGATGGCAGCCTCATATTGACTGTGGTTCCTATTAATAATCCATTAATGTGCAAATTTTTCTGGAGCAGAGGTCCAGTGAAATGCATCCTAGTATCCTCACTTAGGTCAAATACAGAGTAAGTGCAAGGATTCACTGTTGAGAGTCCTTCCAGTTTTAATAGTCTATCATTAAATTTCTTTTGCTTCTCTGGACATCTTGTCCTGTAACCAGGCACAAAATACCTGCCTCAGATCGAAATTGCAACAGACTGAAAAACTACCCCCTACTGGCTATGTAAGTAGGGGCAGTTCTCAGACATCTCACAGACTTGATTTCTCCATTGCTAACAGGGGGTGGTAATGTCTATCCTCTCAGGTTACTAGGTTAAATGATGCAATGTATATGTCTGGCACATAAACAAGTGCTCCAGTACACAGCAATTTTTATGTTGTGGACTGACATGGTTGATAGAGTGGTAGATGACAAATTTGATCTGTATCTAAGGTCTCCAGCAACCACTAGAATGTAAAAGAGTTCTGCGTGTCCCACTAAAGAAATCTCACCACATTTTCGTACTAGATCCACAAGATTCAAGAGTCCCATTTCATCATATATATGTTGATTTATTCATTCTTCTACCTATTCATAATGTAAACATGTGTGTATAAAGGACAGTGGGGGGGTGGGAAATATCGTTCTTCTCTTACTGACCTTACAGTCTAATGTGTTTTTCTTAGTTGATGTATACGAAGACACAGAACAAAGTTTTGCCATGGACAAGAAGAAAGGTAAAAGCCAGGGTCACTCATTTTCCATATTTCAGTCAAGGGGTTTAAAGTTTAAACCCCTTGTTTTATGAAATTGTTTTAACTTTACTTTTTATTTCATTTTATTCATTTATCCAGGGAAATATATTGTAGGTCTAGAGTTTTCATGATGGCTAATGTGTGTGTGTGTGTGTGTGTGTGTGTGAGAGAGAGAGAGGTTGGGGGGAGGGAGAGAGAGGGAGAGAGGTAGGGGTGAGAGAGGGAGGGAGGTGGAGTGGGAGAAGAAAGGAGAGAGATGAGAGAGGCTGGGGAGTCTGCTGATGGGCATCTAGGCTCTGAATAATGCATTGGCACGTTTCATTTAAGCACTGTTTGCGTTCCATCCCACCCCTCACACTTTGCAAGCTAATTACCTTACCATTTTGAACACCCAGCTGTTGCTGTCTGAAACCTGACCTTCACCATAAAGAGGCTCATAGCTGCAGTGAGCTGCCTACCTAATAATGCTTGGGCTTTTATCAGTCTCCTACTTCTCTTTCCCTTAACCAACTTAAGTGAAGTAGGCTGGTTCTGCTAGTTCTCCAAGTCATTTGTCTCTCTGCCAGAATCAGGAGATGGTGGGTGCTCCTTTAGGAGAGGAGTTTTGTTCAAAGGGCAGCCTAGAGAGAGCGGTCCTGGAGGCCTGCCTGGTCTGTTCATTTTGCTACTCAAAGTGTCATTCATTGACCAACCAGAAGCAATGGCATCATTATGAGAGCTCAGCTCATTAGAACGCAAAATCTCAGGCTGCATTCTAGACCTGCTGAATCAATTGTCTGTGTTTTAACAGAGGCTCGGGGAATGTGAACAAACGCATATTAAAGTTTCAGAAGTACCAGAATGGGACAAAAATCCCCAAGTTTTCACTCATTCAACTTAAGAGACTGACTTAACGGTATGATATGGCCAAGCTGATCAGGAGAAAACTGAATTGGGAAGGCAGTACAGTATGAAAGGACAGCGGCCTTTCAGGAGTCTTACTTTCTCACATTCAGGTGTTATGTAGTCACCTTGAACACTGAGTCACAGTTGGTCTGTGTGCCAAAGTGATTTGGAAAAGTGATCATCTGCAGCTTTTAAAGTGAGGTCATGAAAGGCATGTTGACATTTTCCTGTCATGGTTCCCAAAAGATAACTCGTTCTGGGAGAAGCTGATCACTACTGCAGGTACTAGCAGGTGCTTCTGGAGAAGCCTCCATGGGACTGAATGGAGAACTCCTAGCAACCCCAGCACTGACCAGCCAGCCCAGAGAGTGAGCCAGTCTGTGAGTGGAGTCTCCAGCCCCGGTGGTGTTTTCTGACTAACAATCACTCAGCAACTTTATGAGAACACCCCAGCTAGGCCACCCCCAAATTTCTGGCCTCAACAAACTGTGTAAACAAATATGTTTAATTTGTTGTTATGTCCTAAGATTCAGGGTAACTTGTTTTCAGCAGTAAATATCTGGTAGAGAGCTCAGAGCTGGGGCCATGCCTGAGCTCCCATAATTAGCCGAGGTTTTCCATGGTTTATCAATCATCTTCTGAATGTCTCAGATGCCTCCCCTATGAAAGGAACAAGCCCAGTTCATCAAATATTGATAATTTTGCATATAAAGATGTAGTCTTCGTTCATATATCACCATGCCTGAAAGAAATTTATCATCAAATTCATACATCGCCTATTGAAAATTTTATACTGAATTTAGAGATGTAGAAGGGTGGAAATGTCATCTAAAAGATCAATGAAATGCACTGCTGTCCTTACTCTGCCCACTGCACTATGGCACAACAGATGAGAAGGTACCTGGAGGGGACTGATGACAGTGTCCTGAAGCCCTGTAGCTTGAGAAAGGTGGATGGCATTGTGATTCCAGACCAGCTAATTAAACTGACTATAGGTTTTCATCATCTCACCTTGAATACTATGACCTCGGGCTCCTATCACAATTTATACTCAAAATGACCATGACAGTGACCAACCATCAATGCCAGGCCTCCTAAACTTGCTTCAGCCAAAGAAATCACTATATACATTTGTTAAATACATACCCAGGCCCTCTGTCTGATCCAGTAAATCTTGGAGCAGATATTGGAATTTACATTCTAAGAAGGGACCCATACAATTCTTAGAAGCACCCAAGCTTTAAAATACTGATCTCAACTAGATAATATCCATTCACTTACTAATACTTCTTCTTGCATAAAATAGAAAATTCCAAACCTGGGTTGCTTTAGTTATATCCCCATATAAAACATGCCTTCAACCCTGTATAAGACTTTACTAAAGGCTGATGTATAAAACTTCTTTCAGCTTTCAGGGAAAGTTACTGAAGTCACAGAAAACCATACTAGCCCACGTTTACAGTATACTAATATGCATAGTAATTACATTAAAGAATTTATCTCCTGACAGCTGACCTGTTCCTTTTTATCAGTTAAAGTTGCCAGGCAATTATACTTTCCTTTCTTGCTTAGACTGTCAGTATTCTTTCACCTATAATTCATCCTCCCCACCCCCTAAAATAATAATTTAACAATTATATACATTGGTCAAAAATAAAATTATACATAATATCCATGGTAAATATCTCCATATGACTTTGTCCTGTATTTTAAATATTAGTCAGGTCATAGTCATATCCTGATTTCTTAAGATATTCAAGTCCTTTTAGTATGAGGTAGGGACAAAGTTTAAAACCAATACTGTTCACTTTGCATTGTTTCCAATCACATTAGACTAAGTGACCATGACCCAATTTCCAGCAACTCTTCCTCAAGTTGTGTGGGTTGTCTCTCATGACATACACTTTGGCTAGCTTTTAAAATACTGCAGGAATGCTAACCCTATCTTGGCAAGGAAATTCTATTTCCTCCTCAAGCCAAATACTTAATAGAATAAACCAGCATAATTTTGGAGCAGCTCCTCAAGATCTTCTCTCTTTAGTGTCTAGCAATTTTCTGATAATCTGATCTACAGCAGCACAAGTGAGCCATTTAAACCAGACCCTACAAAACAACCACAGAGCCCTTCCCCCTTCATTTTGAAACTTCTTCCTCACATGCCTTTGGTTTTGCAGCAGAAATTCATCCTTGATTTGAACTTCTAAATATACTACAAATAATAATTAAGTCACTAGCACCCTGCTGTGAAAAAGGGCATTTTCTGACAGATGCAAAACCAAAGCATGGACACCAGTGCTACCACTCCCAAGGTTCAAGAAGCAAGGAGACTCAGGGCAAGAAGTTTCCATAATCAGTCTTGGAGAATAGCCAAGTCTCAAAAGGACAGGAGTATGTTGCTCAGTGTTGCAAAGCTCCAAGAATATTTTCATCCCATCTTGACCTCCCAGGATCACTTTACCCTTTTCTTCCAGGGCAAGGAATTTACTCCATAAGGTCTTTCAACTGTCCCTCTTCTCTCCTCAGGGTTACTCCCCATCTCATCTGTCTTCCCATGACATGGACAATATGGCCCCACAACCAGTTGCTTCATTTGTTTGTCTCTGCTACTGTACCAAGCTGCTAAAGATCAACGTTCCTAATTCACCTTGAATTGCAGGATCAGATTATTGGGTATATGATTGGTACTTGGTCAATCTGTATAAAGAAAATTACCTAGTTCGGACTCTAAGATCCCTCAGATTCTCTGATTCAGATTCAATCATTATACAAATAAGGACATGAAGGCCAAACAAGTGAAGGGCTTCCTCCCCCAAAGTTACCAGAAAAGCAAGCAAGGCTGATAAAAATCAAATTCTCTCACTCCCAAACAATGCTTTTCCATGATCCCACCTCTTCGTACACACAGTGCCCTGTCTGGCCCTTGTCTTCAGATACCACCTCTCAGGCCTGCCCAGGCTAGTGAGCCCCTCTCTCCTCCATCATTTCTCTACCCAAACCAGGTTCTCAGCAGGAAGTCTTGGAGCTCAGGACAGACTCTGCTGTTATCTGCTCTTATAGCTCCCAGAATCACAATCCTTTCTTTCAGAGACTTTATCCTACTTGCCCTTATACTTTGCAAGGTGAATTTTAGCAAGGCTGTCTTTCTCACTAAAATATAAACTCTCTGACAGTAGGAGCAAGTTTTTGTTGCTGTTGTTCCTCATTATATTCATAGTGAACAGCACAGGAAGCCTCACTAAATGTTTGTTGATTTTAAAAGATATCATTTAGGAACTCTTCATAAACAGAGAATGCCTGGGGTATAAGTATTGTGTCCAGTAGCATGTAGACAATGAAAGTGGCAAACTGTTCTTGTACACTATTGAAAATTCCTCCATTGTGGCATTAGAAAAATCACTTTATACATAATATGCTACTAATGCTTAAACTCAGGTGCTTGTTTCAGGCTCTGAGAAAAGTATGGACATCCATTCTTTGTGTGGAGCATCCAGGAAATGTTATTTTTATCATAAGGGCAAAACAAACTAGTATCACTAATGTGATACTCACAGAATTTTTCTCCCAAGTCAAACTGAAATAAATGTCTGTGGATTCTGTAGACCACTGCTTTCTACTATAGATGTAGTTGTTTGAGAGGATTGTTCTTATTCTTTGCCCAAAAACCTGTAAAAAAAAGTTCTCAAAATCATTCAACAATATTGCAATTTATATTTCACTTAACTCACAGAAAGGGCCAGGTCACTTATGGATTCCAGAAAGAAATGATGACAATTTGGCATAATTCCTTCAAACATTTATACATTGTTGGGTCTAAAACTATTTAATTATAAATTAAACATTACTTGCAGTACTAATTCTGGACTTAAACTAGAGAGGTAATGATTGACTCCCGCTATTACTTCTCTCTGTTCTTCATCTGCTTAACTATAACAAGACACTACAATTTTTCAGATTACTAGCTTTGACCCCACAAATGAGAGTGAGAAATCTGCCTTCCAGCATAAGACCAAGAAGAATGTATTGAAAAAATTCTCCCTTGGATAAAAAGTTTTTGATTACAGGATATCACTATTTTTAGAATGTTCTTAGCACATTCACTCTGAAGTGCCATTATATCTTCTCCTCCTTGAAGCTTAAAAATACCTCATATTGGGGTATCTGAAAGGTGCTGAAGTACGGCAATAGTTAGGTCAGAGTGTGTTATATGCTCTGCTTGGTCTTCAAGTGGATTGAACTTGGTTATAAATCAAGAGGTTTAAACATAAACATAGAGCAACCCCCTCTCTGGATATCATCTTGTTCAATATTGAAAAGTGACTATGACTTGCTAGAATTCTGTGACTCTAATTTTGGCTCTATTAACAAAGAGATAATCTCAGAACTTATTGCTGAAAAAGCAGGAAAAGGACCCTATGTCCTTAGGGGGGTTCTCTGTTCGATCCCTGCTGTAGATACTTTAGGGTGCAGTGCCCAGGGTACTTTGTCTCTACTCCCAGTCATTGCTTCACAGCAGACCATTACCACCCAATGGCAATCTGGATGCTTTATATAGGCTGAATGATATTCCTCTAAAATTTGTATTTTTCAGCACTTATCCCCTATACCTCAGAATGTGGTTGAATTTGAAGTCAGGGTATTTAAAGAGATGATGAAGTTAAAAGGAGGCCTTATGGTGGGCACTAATCCAACCCAACTGGTGTCCTCCTGAGAAGAGAAAATTGGACACACAGAGAGACACCAAGAAGTGCACGTACAGCGAAGGACCATGTAAAAACACAGCAAAGGAAGCCATCTGTAAACCCAGGAGAAAGGCCTCAGGAGAAACCAATCTACTGAGACCTTGATCTTGGGATTTTCAACCTCCAGAACTACAAAAAAATAAGTTCTTGTCATCTATCTGTGGGATTTTGTTATATAAGTCCTAGCAATTAATAAACACTACAATCAGCATTGTGTTGTTCAATATATACAAACAGTCACCTCTTTGGATGAGAATGAGGATCACCTTGTCTTTAGTTCTCCTTCCTCCAATGAAGAGACTTCAGTTCTTAAAGCAGGTAAATGACCTCCCCAAAGTCATACCAAACAAGAGAACACTGAAATGCAGCATGAACATTCAAACCATATGCATCAGATACCACACCTAGCATACATTTACAATGTTTGAGAACCAGTTTTAAATTAGGATTATATTTCATCAAAGAAATAAAAGCACATTTTAAAAAAAATGTGACCTGTTTGTGCTCAAGATCTTGTTGGTATTCTACTGGCCAAAGTAGGTTTCAGGACTTCTGCCTATCCTTTGGAAAATCAACACGTTTCCTTCAGAGAGTGCTTCCATAGCTACTCATTTTCTTCTGTGCTCTTTCCTTCCCCAATGGGACCTTCTAAAATCTATATACTTGGCAACCTGCTGCAATAATTCTAACTCAACACTGGAACCTGTCTCCATTCTACATGACTGGCCATACACACTACCTGAACAGGCAGTCTCCATCCTTGGTTTGACAGGGGCTCCAGCCAACCATGAGAGATGGGGCTTCCAGGGTAGGGTAAGGGTAGGGATCCATCCAACTGATAATGTGACAACAGTTCATCATTCCAAGGTAGATTCCCCTACCAAAGATGATGTTGAGATGAGACCTCAAAAAAGAATGAAGATGGACTTGTCCATAGCACACCTGGGTTATCAGAACAAACTTAAGGAAACTGGAAAGGGTTCTAGTTCAGTGATTCCCAAATGATTTTCCTTTGACATGCTCTGGCTGACTACATCTGAGTCACTGAGAATGATTTAAGTAAATTCCAAAAATCTCATCTTTAAGATACTCTACTTCATTGTTCTAGGTTGAGATTTTGGACTGTATGTTTTTAAAATATTCTCAGGTGATTATATAATTTGAAGAATAGCAAAAACTGCTGTATATTTTTCACAGTTGAAGGAGAACTTTGGGGTATACAACAATATATGAAAAGATATATAAATTCATATATATATAAAACCAATAAAAAGAAAAAGGGGCTGGGCATGGCGGCACATGCCTGTAGACGGCAGCCTTGGAAGCCACGGCCAGGGCCAGGGATCGCGGTTCGAGTCCCGCCAGGGGCAAATAGCGAGACCTAGTCCCAAAAAAACAGCTGGGTGTGGTGATGGGTGCATGTAATCCCAGCTACCTAGGAAGCTGAGGCTGGGGATTGCTTGAGTCCGTGGTACCCCGGACAACATAAGCCCGCAGTTCCACAGGCAAAAATAGTGAGACCTAGTCTCAAAAAAAGAAAAAAAAAAAAAAAGAAAAAAAGAACGAAACAAAAAAAAAAAAAAAAAAACAATTGAGAAGTAGTGAGTAGTGGTGTCCACCATCACAATTTGTATCACTAAATCATTCTTGCGACCCCCTCAGAAACATAAGTCTGCAGCTCTTCCAAGAAACTTCCATCCACTTTGACAGTAGTTCACTCATCAGGAACACTCCAAGACTTACTGACTCTCACAAGGCTGCCATTAAGTCACTGGCTGGGACTGTAAACCTCTTTAGGATTGACTGGGGCTGAAGATCCATTTCTAAATTGTTGACCAGAGACCCTGGTTTCTCCTTGACTGCTGGCAGAAGGCCTTAGTTGCCCACCATGTGGTCTCAACATAGTACACCCTAAAGTCTCTCATGACATGTTGCTTAACCCCTGGAAGAACAGGTCCAATGGAGAGACACATAGGAAGGGGTGGTGTCTTTATAATCTTGCCTCTAAAGTAGTATACTTTCACTTTTTCTTTAGAAATGAGTCCCTAAGTCCAAACTGAATTCAAGGAGAATAGGATCAATCTTTTATGGGAATGTTAGATAATTTTTGGACATATTTTAAATCACTCCAATTTCTAAAGTGTGTCTTATTCTGAGAACAGAACAGAAGTTAGAAATGCAAAAACACCTATGATCTTGACTGTCCTCATGGATCTGGAAGCAGGAATAGAAGAAATTAGCTGTGTACTCAATATGTTATTCTCTTGTTATGAAGTCAAGCTAGTGAAGGCCTAGTGAGGTAGGTGAGGCCAGGCAATTAAATGTACTATGCTAGAAGTCACAAAGATGTGGGTTTGAGTCCTCAATTTCCCAGCTGTTGTTACATACATCACTTAGCCACTAAGTTACTGCCCTTTCTCTTTACAAAATGAAAATTCAATTACTTCATGGTGGTGAGGGGGTGCAGTTGGGGTCAGGGATTCTGTGAGAGCCCTAGAAGGGCTAGACAAGTAGCTAAGTGCTATGCATATCAATTAGCCTGTTTATTATAAGCAAACTTCCCTCAAAGACTTACAATTGCACACCCCCCTCCCAAATGTTTAAGTGCCCGTTTATATTCAATGTGAGAATGAGATGAGATGAAATTGCACATGTGAATACTTCTAGTAACAGTTTGTGTTTGTGGACACATCACCCCACATATTAAGTTAACAGTTAATAATATTAACTGTTTTTACCCAGTTATAGATACTGGTAAATGTAAAAACAAGAAAAAAATAGTGAGACAGACTTTTGTCATGCAGGTGACAACTTCCAAAGAACTCCAGAGTGAAAGACTTGACTCATACTATAGCTGCTAAGTTTTGATTCAGTTTTGATTCACACAGAAAACTATCTGTGTGAAAGTATCTGAGAGTGAAAGTATCTGAGGAAGCTCATTCTCAATTCTTTTTCAAAATCTTCTTCTCATCATTTCCTCCTCCTCAGTGTTTTGAGAAACTTTAAAGAAATAAAAAAAATCCACAATTTTGGGCAAACCCACTGAGGCGAGGCATGTCGTATTAACCCACTATTACAGGAAAAAAAATAAAGCTTAAGAAACAATACTTATAGCCTTGCTAAGAAATAAGGGGTAAGATATTCATAGATTTAAAAAAAGAAAAGAAAAGAAAAAAGGTAAGTATCTTTAGCCTGTAAGTCAAAAATTAAAGAAGCACGATGAAGAATAAGTTTAAATATCCCCTGTGACATAAAAGAGAACCATAAGAGGAAATATAGAAACTGGAGGTGTTCAAGTTTTAGAGCTACCTGCAGCGTTCCCCTTTTTGCAGAGAATAAAGGGACATGATTGAAATTAGAAACACTTATGTTCGTTCCACATTTTGCCAGTCAACCAAGGGATCAGAGTTTTGTTCAAAATATAAAAGGAAATCAAAGCTCCTCTAATCCAACCACTATAAATCTGTTTTTGAGGGGACAGCAAGGGCTCTCCCTTGTCTTTTTCTTTCCTTCTCTTCTCCTACACCCCATCCTCCTTTTGAAGCTGAGACTCAGGATCATCAGGCAGCTTCGCAGGGCATCTTCCAGTTTAAGTCAAGGCTCAATCCCACTGAATGTAAGAAACCCAGAATCTATTCTCAGTCTTCCCTCATTTGAAATGAATGAGCAAGGCTTTGTGATGGAAGCTTCTCATGGTGGGAAGTGACACAACCAAGAATGAAAAGACCTGACAAGTCATGGCATTTATGCGGGCCTCTTAAGCTGTTGTGTTCAGTAAACCAGTCGGGTAGACCAGAGACTTTGACCAGGCATTGTTGAATAAATGAAGACTTTGAAGATGATGTTTCAATTGTTGAGGATGACTTCTTAGAAACTTTTTATCTTCTGGGATGGTTTTATGCCAATACTTCCCTGCACACTTAAATGCAATCAGTTATTCTTAATTTCACCAAAACTAATCAACAGGGAGCAAGTTGTAGAAAATATTTTTATAGGAATCAAAATCAGTAAGTCATTTATATAATGAAAAGAACACAGGTTTTAGAGCAGAAAGTCTAGAACAAGCTCCATTATAGCTTACTGACTCAGAAAACTGCTCTGGGTCTTAGTTTTCTGAGAGTTGGTTTTTTTTTGTTGTTGTTGTTTTTGTTTGAATTTATAAAGCCCAGCAGACAAAATAAGCCAAATTGTAAAGACAATGAATAAAGTTTTGGAGTCATGATGGTGAATTTGACAAACTCCTGGTTTCAACTGGTCAGCTGTATAACATAATATATACTTGCAAAAAGACAAGGCACATGTAGAACCAGCCTGCAAGGGAACCCCAATAATGTCCCCTCTGACTGTCACATATTTGAGTGGTCATCTCCCACAATGCCCCAGTGATGATCAGTGTAACTCCGTGGATAAGGGAGACTACAGGAGTTAGTGATAGGGTACACTAAGAGTTGTAGGCTTGGAAAAGGAAGAAATCTCTGACAACAGAGTTCTTTGTCAAAGAACTCTAGGTTTTGAAGGGAGGAGGAGTTTGAGAGTCAGAGGCATGGTAATAAGCTGCAGACAAGAATGAAGAGGCAGAAAGGCAGGAAAGCATCAGAAGAGTTCAATAGGCAGTGTGCACAGGGACATGGATGCCCAGTCAGAATGGCAACAGCCTCTAATTAATAATCCTTAGCAAGGAGATAATTAGCAGAACCTGGACTAAGAGTCCCCCTGGGTGTGCATGTAGAAGATGGATCAGCTATGCATCCAGAGGCAGGGACGTCAAATGACCCTGGAGGAAATCTGGAGCTGAAGCAGAGTGCAACTGGAGAAGAAATGCAGAAAAGCTGAAGAGAGGTACACTATGAACAGCTCACCCTGCTGGATACCACCTGTCCATGGCTGCCTGTGCCAGCAATACAGGTCTCAAGTGCTTAGTTATTTAATCTGTGTGCATATTTAGTTACATGCCTAAGAAGCAGCTACCCTATGCAAATACCTCAAAGCAACACCATTCATGCATATAAGATGCTGTTCTGTTGTACAACACACTGCATTACAAAATTAATGCCATAAATATTGCTGATGTTATAGATACAAAGTGAGCAAATGTGTAAGCTTTGTTTCCACTTCAATCACTTCCACCGCAAGAAATGACTCCAAATTACACTGTTAACTTTAATAAAATCAAGTCAAATACTAATAAAAGAGGACATTCCATGGAAATGACACAGGGAAAATTCAGAAACAATCCTTCAAAATAGTGACAGGGCTAAGGAAGAAAGCATCCAGAAACAATATTAGTATTATCAGTCTCTCCCAGCCCTCCTATGTCATGGGAGAAAAATCATTAAGATGCCAATGAACAATCAAAGTACATTTAGATTGTGGGATCTTTGGAGTCTCTGGAAATGAACACTGAGCACTTATTCAGAGGCTGTAAAAGCTGCTCATGTTAGGTACAGTTAGGGCCCTTTTGGTGAAACATTAGCAGGAAAATGAGCAAAATGCCTTTTGGCTGACTGTCCTTGACCGAGAGTCACAAGGGCCTGGAGAAAAAAGCAGCTACAAGCAGAGGGAGTGAGCTGGGAGGACTCAAGGTCTCACCTTTCCAGATCGACAAGTCTGGTGCACTCTGGTTCAGCATCCCTAGGAGCTGAACCCCCAGTCATTAGTCATTTTACAATTAGAGAATCAGGGTCCGAGGTGGCCAGGGTCACACAGACTGAGAGTGCATCAAGCTGGCACCTAGGTTTCTCCAACGTCCGCCCCACACTCTTCCCTTTTTACTAGACCCCATGGTGAACAGAAGCAGGAGGCTGAAGAAGAGTCTTCCAAAGAGCTTCCAGTGAATGCATGTGCTCTGGGATTTACTCATCTCATCCAAAGACAAACTAGAAACTGTCCATTCAGCAAATGTTAGGTATCTAGTGTACAGATAGCCCTCTGCTAGGTCCTGGGAGAAAGAGATGGGTATGTGAGTGTGAAAGTAGGGATGGGATCAAGTCATAGTTGACTAGCTAAAGGCTGACGATAAAAGGTGAAGTGGGAGCCAATTCAGAGGAGGTTAGTACATTGATGGACAGATAGTGGCAAAGGTCTTCAGGAAAGGAAGGCTGGGTATGTACCCTCAGGCCAGGAGGTAAGGGAGGGAGATTATGGGGAGGCCAGTGACGAAGGAAGGTCCAAATCAAAACTAGAGTCTTTGAATTCCAAAAGAAGCTCAAACTTTACCTCATAGGTCATGGGGAGATGTGGAAGCTTTTACTAAGGCATCCAGCTTTGAACAGGGAGAGGCTCAGTCTCCCACATGTTTAGCTTGTTAAATCAGTGCCCACCCCAGTGTCAGTCCCACAGCAAAACTGCAGAAGATAAGCCCTGAAGGTAAGCTCCTTCTGACTTGACGAGTCCTAGAGGCACACTGGTCAGCCTTCCCCTGAGAGGACATGCTAGGTGCCCAGCTTCAGGGAGCTGGACCTCTCTACCTGCCTGTCATCACAGCCTGTGGGCCACCTTGCTGACACCATAGGTGTTAGGATTACAGATATGCTAACCTGACTTCTAGGCTCAAAAGCCACTGACTTCTAGGCTCAAAAGCCACTGACTTCTAGGCTCAAAAGCTCAAAGGGAGGGAATATCTGCTTTGGAACACTGGGCTTGATATATTCAGAAACAGAAACATGTCTTTGTATAGAAAACTGAAATCTGTTCCAAGGTTTGTGGATAGCATGAGCAGTTAGATGATGAGAGCTGGGAAGGGTAGAGTGAGCTCCAGATACTGAAGCAGAAACTCCACAGTCCCAGGCTGGCTTTGCCACTTCTTGTCCCCTGAGCTTTGGCTTCCTCATGAAAAAGAGGGAAAAAAAAAAAAACAACCAACAACCAAAAACATCTCCTTTGCCATCTGTCAGGAAGACAACGAGAGAAGAGGTCACACAGTTACCAGTCCAGGCCTGGAAGCACTCAAGGCCACCCTCCACGTAGAATCAGACAAGGACCTGCTGGGAATCAGTCCCAGTTTGCACTCTCAGTCCTAGAATAGATTTGAGTCAGATCCCCTGTCCTCCCAGCTCTGGAGCTCTCCTTCCTCCTTCTGCATTATGCTCACTTCCTCTACTGATTATGAAATATGCTGGTTTTGGTTCAGTCTCTGATTTTAATTTTGTCCTTTCTAGTTCTCCCTCTGAGCCATATATAGTAATGCCCACCTCACCACCCCCCACCTTGTGAGCTCCCTGTGCAGTCAGCCTGAGGAGACACTAGTACAGCCAGGTCCTTTCACAGACCTGCCCCTGTTCTGTGCTGATGGGGCCTGAAGCACAATGCCAAATACTGAACTCTATGTTAATTGGACTTTCAAACTTTTAGGAAAGAACATGTGCAGAGAATTGCAACCCCTGAATGCCAGTTCATGCCAATGTGCATTCAGTCTCCTATTTTCTTGCCCATTCATATGCGCTGGATGCTCATATGTATGTGATGGGCAAGTGAGCAAAAACACTGAATAGCTATCATAATGTAAATACTTCTAATGCAACACATTATTGATGTGTTGATTGATGGAGGTCAATAAAAGGGTACCGCCCACTTCTCCTTACAAGTGGAAAGGAGCTAACAAAAAGCACTGGGAGAGATAAAATACTGGTTTAAACACCTGGATAAAATTAACTACCCAATCCCAACAGGTGGCAGAGCTCTAGAGGGAAGTGAAAGGCTTCAGCACCCATCCTCATGGCCTAGCCCATCCCCAGGTCAATTCTCAGGGCTTGTTCCAGTCTGTTCCTTCACAAGGACACCATTCACACCCAGCCATTTTCTGCCTGAAAAAGAGAAACCTGAATAAGGCTTTGAGCTGTGGGAGAAAGTCCACTTCTAAGCCCCCATCTCAGCCAGACTGTTGGCAGCCTCTTTCCTTTCTTCCTCCAAAGGAAGGCCAATGAGATTAAAGCTCCTTTAGTCCCCATTTGGAACTGTTACAATTGGTGATTAACAGCTTCTTGGACAAGAGCGATCCTCTATTCACTCTAAATTTGGCTGCTAAGTAAATTTGGTTCAAAACTAAAAGCAACACATGTATTCATTGTCCCATTTCCTTGGGCAGCTTGGAAATTACACACCAAGTGATGAAGAAACCAAAAGAGCTGCAAGAGGATTATAGGGTGACAGGCACATAGTCTTCAAATGACTGAATAAGGTGTTTCCCCTTTCTAATTAAGAGCCGGGAAAAAGTAACTCTAACTTCGTTCTTCAGTTTATGAGCTACAGAAAGAATAATGCCTCACCCCCTAGTTCAGGCAAGAGGCCATGGCACCAAATAGCTCTCGCATCCCAGCAGAGTCTATGGTGGGCCTTGGGTGGGGAACGTACAGCCACAACAGCCACTTGGAGATGTTCCCTCTCTACCTCCTGACTTGCTGGGCATCCTCATCTCTGTGACAATGAAATTCCTCCCCCAAGACAGAAGGGCCTCTGGGGTGAGGAAATCCTTGGTCTCCAAGCCCATTCTTCATATCTCAGCTGTGACTATTTCCACTCTGACAGGTTGATAAGCGCTGCCTCCCATGCAGAGCTGGGAGGGCCTCGTGGGAAGGAAGGGTAGTACAGAGACAGACATGTCAGATTTCACCCTGGCCCACCCCCTTTTCCTCCCTCTGGAGACTTGAAACAAGTGACGCCCAGGAGCCCATATTCACTTTACTGTCAAAAAAGATGTCTGTAGTCATAGCATTATAAAATTTTGATTGAACATCCAAACTTCTCATCTGTCTAGTTACAGTCATCACTTAGTAATACTTACTATATTATAAAATGCACATAATTTATTTTATTAATTTATAAGGCTCTCCATATGCACACTTGATATATGTGTGTATGTGTGTATCTATATATGTACATATATACATACTTATATAGAGAAACAGTAATAGAAGTAATAACAAAACAATATTGAGTATCTAACAAATAGTAAACTAAAAGCAGATTTATATCTAATTCAGTGAACTTTCATAAGAATCCTACAGTGTAGGCTGCTTTGATGGTACATATGTGTGTGTGTATATATATATAATATATATATAATACTAGGTAACTAGATAGATAGATAGATAGATAGATAGATAGATAGATAGATAGATAGATAGATAGATAGATAGATAGATAGATAGATAGATAGATAGATAGATAGATAGATAGATAGATAGATAGATAGATAGATAGATAGATAGATAGAT
This sequence comes from Uropsilus gracilis, assembly GCA_004024945.1. Classification (NCBI taxonomy): domain Eukaryota; kingdom Metazoa; phylum Chordata; class Mammalia; order Eulipotyphla; family Talpidae; genus Uropsilus; species Uropsilus gracilis. Next base: position 90,504 of record PVHY01002245.1, on the reverse strand, counting down.
AGACTGATAGATAGATATACACACACAATTACCGAGTATACTGCTCCTTTTCTCTACCCTCTCTCCACCCCCGAAAATCACACACTTGAGTCAATATGCTCACTTGCACACACAAATCCTTCTTACAGGACCACTGTCCCTTTTCCTAGAGTTACTCATGCCCTCCCAGCCCACTTCAATTGTATCATATCTAATGGAACATAGAGATTTGGGAACTCAACACGAATCTGCATTTATTGAAGACATATCAAAATTAACCTAAAGAAAATCCACATGGTTTTACTTAAAATCAGGTCACCAGCCTTCACTGAACTAAATCTTATATATAACATGTGCTGCAGAAAAGAACTCTGCTGGATAAACCGAGTCCATATCTACATGCCCATTCAGCCCTGTAGAGTGTCATCTCCTCATCGGGGTCGGCTTGGGGTGCCTCCTCTTTGCTGTCACAGCTGTGCGGGTACATGTGTAGCACAGGCAATTGTGTGTATGAGCAGGAACCTTGGTCCGTGCCAACATTTTATTAAATGCCAATTTAATTTAAGATCTCCCAGGTAATCTAGTTTCAGGGTTCCCTGGACTGCTTTATTTGGAGGCAGCAACTAGGGAACCCAATTGAAGAAGATTAAGCACATGCACACAGAAGCAAAGGTACTGGAAATAACCTGGGAGGAGCCACTCCTGAGTTTTCATGGCCTCGGGGTCACAATCCGGAGAGTCCCTAAGATAATCACATAATTATTTGTCTAAGCAAGATCCAGATGATTGGGGCTCGAGGCTTGACATCACTTTGTTGATAAAGGCTGGAACATAAATTCATAATCACACAAAGGTACAGGTTCTCCATTTCATTATCCAGAACTTAAGAAACATTAAATCTGTCAAATCCAATCTTTGGGGACATGCATGGCAAACATCATCTCCCTCCCTGGAGTCAACCAAAAACAGTGAAAAGAGCATGGGCTTTCAAGTAAATCACAACTGAGTCAAATTCTTGACTCTGTCACTAACCATTAGTCAGAGATTTTGGGTCTAGTGGCCCTTAATGGTTCTTTTTTCTCATTATAAAATAGAAATAAGGTCAATTTGTACAAAGAGTTGAGTTGGAGATAGCATGGGAAAATTTGGTTCTTGCTGTACAGTAGGTGCTTTGCCAGCCTGCTTCTGTAGGTTGTGGATCACTGGTCTTGATAACACTCCCAACTCAAAGTTTTCACAAGATAAACAACTCCCAGTTTCACACAGCAGATCCGTGGCCCAGACTCCTTAATACCACCATGACCTGTGAACCTGGCTGACAGTTTACTTTTCCCTAGTTGTAATGTCTTAGAGTTATTTGCAGAGCACTTTCCCCTAGGGAATGAGGCAAAAAAATTATTTGGGCACTATTTGAAAAATGTAAACAGTCACATCCATTTCACCTGGGGTTAATATAGTCTAGCTGATAAGAGCAGGTAAAATGCATGGGCAAATGAAAGCTCCAATAACACAAATTCAAAGCAAAACACAATTTGGACTTTGCTTTAAAGTACTGTACATTCTCAAAAATATTTATGTTTAGTGGCAGCTTGTTTACATTTATCAGCCAAGAAATGTTCTTCCATCTGGTCACATACCCAGCATTACACACATATTTTAAAGTTATTCAAATATTTCCTGTGTGAAGAGAGGTTATTTCATGGAGCCAATTTGGAAGAAGTCAAGTGCTAAATATGCTGCAAAAATCCAGCTTAACCCACAGAAACTGACATTTTCCTTTCAGCCTGCCAGTCAAAGGCCTACTCTGCTTTTTAATTCACTAACCCACCTCTACAAACGTTTGCATTGACATTTTGCCAAAGAATTATTCCACAAATCTCTCATGGGGAGGGGAGTAAGGCAGAAAACTGTCATATGAATTTCAAATAGTAGAAGCACCTTAAAAATCTGACCCAGAGACGTTCCCATATCAAAGTGAGATAAAAGTGACATCAATACTTTATACAACACTATTATACATTTTTGCCATAAAATGTTGTCCCCATCCATAGCAAGGGTAATATAACTACTGTCTGGCCCATTTGCTGCTGCTAAGGGAGTAAGCAGGGCCTGAGTAAGAGACTCAATATTTTGTAGACTGAAAGTACACTTCTGGGTTTATAGTTTTTTAACCTGAAGAAAGCATTGTGAAAACCAATTTATAGCAGTTCCATACACTAGTATACAGGAGTCACGGGCTATAACCATATACCTCTATTTCTTGAAGCATACACATTAAGGTAAATGAATGACCAGCACTAGCTGCTAGATTCTCCCAGAACAAGCGGAATCCAACATTCGTTGATAGAAAATAGGAAAACACACCCAGCAAATCCATGGAGAGGCTAAACTTCTGCTGGAGGTGTTCTCTGCCCCCTTGAGGCACTGATGGACCACAGACAAAGAACAAGTACATGCAAAGACCTGCAGAAGATTCCAGCTCATGGACACTTCAATATGGGGCTCAGTACTCTCATGTCTGGCACTACCCATAGTACCTCACATCCATCCCATCACTCATGATATGTGCAGTGAGCTGGAAATCATGCTTCATCCCGCATGTACTTCTCTACATTCTGCAGAAAAACACTGCTTGTTATCAAGCCCGTGCCTGTTGTAGCCCCACCTAGTTACTGGGTATTGGAAAACTTCTGACCTCAAACACAGTGGGAGTCACTTAGGAGCCCCACCCCCTAATGGCCTTGAACTCTTCTGCTGGCAGAAATGCAATATCCCAAGGCCAAAGAGCATGGGAAAGTTTTACAGTAAAACACTAGCTTCATCCACATCCATATCACAACCAACCCCCACTCTGCACCAATGATCTCCAGGTAGTGTAGTTAGGACCTGTGTAATTCCTCCCATTGTTATAATCACTTAAGAATCCTTCACATCCCTTTCTTGGGAAGGTGGGGAAGGTGTGTTGTGTGGTGCTGAAGAGCACCAACGCTAGTGCACCATGCTCGCTGCCCCGTGTTAGTTGTGTGGTCTATCTGTGCCTCTTCCAAATGCTGATTACAACTGAACCTGTATGTAGTTTTATATTTGATGACAAATGACTTTAAGAGGACAAGGCTCATGGAACAATGAACAAGGAAAACCCCCAGAGCAAATATCCAAGCTATTATTCCTATAAACATGATGCGGCACGTCCACACAGCGGAGCACCATTTGGCTACAAGAAGGAATGACGTACTAGAGGCAGTGACAGCAATGAACTCAGAAAACATGCAAAATGAAAGAAGCCAGACACAAAAGGCCACATATCATATGACTTCATTTAGAGGATTGTCTAGTGTCTAGAAGAGGCAAATCCATATGTTTAAGAAAGATTAGTGAATCCCAGGGGCTGCTAGAAGGGGGAATGGGAAGACATGGCTAATGGACATAAGCTTTCTTTTTGAGGTGATAAAAGTAGAATTTCTGGTATCAAAGAGTTGCGATCAAGTGGCAAATATCTTGAAGCCACTAAATTGCACACATTTAAAAAAAGAGGTATTTTTCCTCCCCATCCTCCTCTATGAGGTCTGTCTCACTGTGTCTGTTTTATCACTGTAGCCTCTGATGTCCCTGATACAAAGCCAGGCAAGTTACATTCAAATAAACTAAGTAACCAATGGCAAGGCTAAAGCCAAATTTTCTAGGAAATGTCAACAAAGACTAGCACTAAGCAGCTGAGAGGAATGACTGGCCAACTTGGGCAAAGTTCTATCCCCCAGGCATTTGAAGCTATGCCAGTCTACACAGATTCCTTGTGGTTGAGGGTCAACGGCAGGTCCTGCCAAGAGGGGAAATGATCAAACAACAACTTGGACAAACCAGTTCAGGGAGGGAAAATCAAGGAAGGTTGGGCGGAAGAAGTCTCGTTCCTTCTTTTAGTTGGGTTCACAATCAGAGACAGCACTCAGCATGCACAGCATCAATTTCCACATGCAGGACTATTCATGCAATCTCTCTTTAATCAATGTAAGGGCTACAATAAATGAGCTGGAAAGGAGGATTGCCATAAGAAACAAATAGGCTTGCTTGAACTGAGTAGGAAAAAAAAATTTCAATATATTCTAGCATTCAGCTGAACCATCCTAGCTACCTATTCTGTGAACAAGTTTGAGAGATCATTTTCTTGGAGAAACTTTTAAAGGAGGCAAAAGCATGGGGAAATGAGGTATATAGGGTTCAATAAAAAGAAACAATCTTTAATTTTATGGTAGAAGAAAAGGAAAGTTCTCTCTTGGATTCCCTAGAATCCATCAGCTTCAAATATAAGAAACTTAAAACAATAAAATTTGTTAGATAAAATTTGTCAATATAACTGACATAATTAGGACATGGATAAAGAAGCAAGTGAAGCCCAACTATCCATCAAATTCTCAGAGTGCACCTTAATTCTCAGAACTAATCTCTCACCGGAGCAGCAATACCTCCACCCCCCACCCTGTGGTCTTCTTAGGTCATTTTCATCAAGATGCCCATTATTTTCATCAAGTTGTCCATTATTTTCGGCCCAAAGTGCTCTTAGTATATCTCCAAATGACTCTGGATTTGCCTGTTTCTATTTTCATAACTACACAGAAATCCAGATCCTTAAAAGTACTCTAAAACATTTCATCATCTTTTATTTCTTTCAGCTATTTTTCTTTCCATTATCACTGGTCTGAATCCAGCCTTTGTCATCTGTCTCCTGAGACTACTGTAATCACCAGTGACCTGATTTATCTTTAGTATCATGGACACTTTGATCACTTTTCTATATATCCCAATAGAAAGAGAGAGAGAGGGGGGGAGAGAGAGAGAGAGGAAGGAGAGAAGAAACCTAAACTCCCTATCTGACCTTTAAGATCCATCATGCCCACCAACCACAGCAACTTTCTAGGCTCTTCCATTTCAGGACACTCCACTCCACACCTCCATACCATCCAGCAGTCAATCTATTCCATGATGACCCTGTCAGACATAACACCCTTCTTTTTACAGGGCACTTGTATGATGAGTGGTTTTACACACTGAGGTAATATTTAAGGCAAAGTGAATTTTACTTGACACCAAGTTTCCAGTCACTGCAAATGTAACTATGTCCTACCCTACAGTGTTTATTGAGTATGGATGAATGGTTCAAACAGGAGTTACAATAACAGTGTGGGTATTTATCAGCTCCATAAATGTATGCTAAATATGTAAATAAAGAAATAAATGACCCCAGAAGAAAAATAATACCTGCAAATATTTTGCTTTGTGCTAAATGCCAGGTACTAAGATTCACAGCACTTCTGGTTTTTTATTTTTTTTAAAATTATACCCTCAAGTGACCTTTCAGGTAGGTACTGGCATCTTCATTTTACAAATAAGGAAACTAGAGCTCAAGTTTTTAAGATCACATACTCAAAACTCATTGGTACCAGGATTTTATACAAGGCCTATGGTGCCCAGAACCCATTCTCTTACATAAGAACTATCTCTCCTTCTCTCCCATCTTCCCCTTCTTCTTCATCCCCTTCCATGTGATGGACAGAAGGTGAAGCTTTGGGGAAGAGTGTAATGCAAGTCAAAAGTGGCACCAGAAACCTACAGGCTCTCATATTTCTAGGTTGGGGGGGGACCACTGGGAGTACTCAGTGCAAGGTCTGTCCTTACTATATCTTATTAGATATCCGTTTTGGCTAGGGAGCAAGACACAGGATGTCTTCTTTAGCATAAAGATTCTAACACTGGCCCTGGGGTCCCAGCACAAAGGTGCAGAATACAGCCATCATGCTGTTTATCTATGTGGCCCTGAGCCCATCACTTCAGTAACTTGAGCCCCAGCTTCTTCAGGAGTTAAATGAGACTCAATGCCAGCAGCACATGAGCAATGAGGAAGTAGATGAATCCAGACTCTAAGCACCATGAGGAAAGAGACCCAGTTTATCACTTTCACAGCTTCCCTTCAGCCCTTGGCACTCTGGATGAGTCTCTTGTTTATTAACAACTTCCTGCTAATATAAGATCTAGGTGTAGTAACTGATTTAAGAAAACTTAATAATGAAGATGACATTATTTTCATTATTGTTGTTACTGTTATTACTAACAAAACCTAAACACAAGAGTAAGAACTGACATGCTTCAGCAGCTAAACAAGAAATACTTGCGTTAACTACGCTACCATGGCTATCCTGCAGGTAAAGAGAGAACAAAGAAAGGCAATAGGAAATATGAAGAATAGACTGAGAAAACTAGCTGATATTGTACATGTCCAATCAAAATGAACAGACCTTGGGATAGAAATTGAAAGATCTGCTCAGAGAGAAACCACTGAAAGTCCAAATTGAACAGTTTCAGCAATTTGTGGCAGAAGAGATATTTTGCGATTGGCATAATGTAGGAACAAAGGACAAAGCATTTTTCTCCCAAACAATTAAATGAACCTGCCAATTCCCTGTGGAAGATGGGCTTTAAAGAATGCAATCAAGCCAGGCAAGCACTCAAAGTCAGGATTCATCTGATGCCAGGGGAGAAAGAGCAACACATTTCCGAACAGGCGTCTCCAACCCAGGCCAGAAGGAGCTCAAGGCAACCCAGGGCTGCTAAGACTATGGGGAACACTCTTTAATGCGGCCAAGCAGCATATGTGTGTCATCCAGCCTCTGGACTCATTTCTTCCCAAAAAGCATTACCGGTTCACACAAACAAAATCTCTACAAAAGTATAGAAATGAAGCAAAAGAGGAAAAATCCCTGTTGTAGGTGGGGAAAGCATGTGGTTATTTCTACTATTATTCAAAGGAAAGAGAAGTCCTCTCTCAGGCACACATTCCCATCTATAACACAGGAAATGGAAGAAAAGTATCATACCAGGAATGCAGTTCCTAAATCAATGAACAAAACCAAACGCACATGTGTCAAAGCAGTCTTAGATTGAGATCACCCAAAAACTTGTGTTGAAGCGTTTTAATGCACATACTAGGAGAAGCATAAGGACTTAGGACCATGAGAGAGGGAACTTCTGTCTCCATCAGCCATCTCTTGTCCCTAAGGGCACCACCTCAAGGTGGGAATCCAGACTCCAAGTGACCAATGCCAATTCAGTTGCTCTCTCCCCCACTCAAGTTTCCCATGTCTTATTACTATACTCCCTTCATTTAAAGGGCACAAAATGTAATCATATTATAAGTTCTTCCTCAGTTACAGGGCTGTCTAAAAATCAATAGGCTAAAAGAGATGTGAAAGCACCATGAAAACAAGCAAGCACTCTGCAGTAGTCTTATCCATCTGATATGCTGTGAACTTCCAAAGGACCTGGGAAAGTGCACTGTCAGTATCTGGCATGGCATCTCTCAGACTTTCCAGGCACTGGATAAATAGTGGACAGACAGATGGGTGGAATTATGAATCAGTTAGCCTTGAATAGAATCTTGCTGCAGTTATATTGGGAGAAGATATGCTCCCAGGCCCACAATCTGGTTAGAGAAAACACTCTCAGGACACAAAGAGCTGAAGAAATACCCCACACGTGCAACTTAGGGGGTAGAGACCACAGAAGGAAGTAAGGAGCAACCTGTGACCTGGAATCATAAGGAAAGGATCCACACAGGCTGAGAGACTGGAACTAGATTTCATACAAAAGGAGGCACTTGGCTTGGGAGAACTCTTAAGAGTCAGCTATTCAGCTCCCTTATTTTAAGACTGAGACCACTTGGAAGAGCTCTTGGGTGTTGAACTCACACAGAAACTTCCAGAACAAAGGCAGCACCACCATCATCACAAAGACCACAGACCCAGAGGGATGTCTGATCTGTCCTTGAACAGTACTGAATCAATTTCCTCATGGGAAATGGCAGTAAAACAAGTCTGGCCAACAATATTCATGCCAGAGTTATTTATGAAACTGAATGCTAGACAGCTAGATGGTGTGGCAAGCATGTGAGTGCACAACACACACACACACACACCCCACATACACACATAGTGGCTTGTCTTTCTCTGTCCTCTTCCAGCTCCCACACATTCCTACCCACAACAGAGCTGAAAAAGTGCCAGAAGGAAGCTAGGCAAGGGAAGAAAACCAAATTTCATCTTCAGATCCTAACTCGAATATCACCTTCCCAGTGACAAGCAATAGATCATGCTATCATTTTATTATTTCTATTATTTTCTATTATCTTCTATGTGTTTCCCTCCCTCCTCTCCCTCCTTCTCTCTTTCTCCCCCTAAGTAAAATATAAGGATCATGGCTACTGATCTTTGTTTTATTCAGTGCTTCATCTTCGCAGCAGTTACAGAACTTAGTGCATGTTAGATACTCAATAAGGTGCCGATTGAAAAAGGAAAAAAATCAGAAATTATAAGCAGCTTCATGAAAAAGACAATAGTTGGTCTCATCCTTAAATGGTGGATGGTATTCAGGGGGGAATATAGGCACTGATATAAAATAGGACCAGTGAAGCTATCACACACGGAAGAACCAGAGCAGCACAATGAGAGATTCCTTTGTCTGGAATGTAAGATGAATACGAAAGTAGAGATAAAGCAGAATGGAGCCCAAAAGGTCTGGTAAAGTGGATACATGTCATTCTCTATAAACAGAGATGAGAGGCTACCTACCTACCACCCAACCTCAGGAGAACACTCTGATGTCCCCAAACTTGCACGAGCACTGTGAGATGGCAATTCAGTTTAGGAAGCAGGATTTGTTCCCTGATAGTAAATGAATATAGCAAAGGTCCTCTAGCTGCCACAGACAAAGTCAACGAATTCTTGGAGCCAAACCCCCACCCCCCTCTTCTCCGTGTGGTTCTGGGTCTGGGCCAGCCTGGAAAGGTCAGCCAGGGTCACTGTAGCCTGCAGAGTACTGGGATTCCCTCCATAAAACCCTGAGTAAAACTCACAGTGACCGGGAGGGCTTTTTTCTTTTCCTGGTTACTTTATTTATTTTTTAATGCTGCAAAAACTGATCTGAGAAACAAACACTTTGCAAAAGGAGAAAAGTCATTAACATGCATAAAAAATAAAGGCAGTGGAATATTGATTGTGGCAATTTAGGAAACTTGGCACAATGTACCTCTCCAATTCACAGGAAATTGAGAGAAAATATAGTCCGCATGGCATATTAAATGGAGATAGCATGCCCTCAGGATGCAGGCAATTGCTGAATATGCACAGAAAGCCTGTGCCTGCCACTCCTGGGCAGCTCTGTCAGAACTGCTCAGCAGACCCGAGCCCCATCCCCACAGTAGGGGGCAACTCCCCCACTTAGTCCGAGTCTCAGAGAGCAACTGTTTCTCACAAGTAATCCAGACTCATCTGAAATACACCCACAGATGTTACAGAAGAACTCAATTGATGTTCTGCTGAGGAAGGTTTTAAGTACCAATTTTTTTTTATTTCATTATCCTGTAATTGTAAACTAATAGTTTCTGAAGTGCTGGAAAGACTTAGAGGAGAGATTCTGACCTGGAAACCAAAAAGTTGAACTTGGTTCCTGGTTTGAGGTAACATACCAAGTGACTTTGAACAAATCATTTGACTTCTTTGGCTCTCACTTGCCTTCCAGACTGCATCTTAGTAAAAATTAAGTAGATACTAGAACTCATTTAATTGTAACCACCCTCTGAGTTCATTCTATTAACAAACCATCTTACAATGTAATTTTTTTCTGCAATCACAAACAAGAGCCAGGAAAGCAATCTGCTTGATTTCTGGGTCTATGTTCCTAATTCAGACTCTGTACCTCCAAATCCCTTTAGTCCTGATCATCACAGTGATCACTTATTCATCTGTGTAAAGTCATTCAAACATCAAGAGTTGAGGCCATAAGAGTCCACTTGTACCCACTGCACCCAGACACCAGAGACCCCCCCACCTAAAGGTATGAGCTGTCCTCACGCTTGGGAGCCTCAAGTGACACAAGACTATCCTAAAGCCTGCCCCGCTGTTAGCCCCAAGTCATACTGGGTTCTTTTCTGATCATCTGTCTGGGAACAAAGAAGCAACATGGTGACTTCTAACCTGGGCCCATTTCTAGTGATGGTCCCACTGTTTTATGCCCCCCCCCCATCACCATCCATCATCATACAGTAAGTAATAACAGCTCCATGACAGTTGTTTCAATGGGCTGGGACCACAAGTCAGTCAACAGACTAAGTGCAACAGAATAAAGTACAAGCCTACAAGGGCCAAGCCCTGCTCTTAACGCCAAAAGGTGAAGTAAAGAACAGGATTTGCAGGATCATATGTAACCAAGTATAAATTCAAAGATTTCAAGGCTATGCTTTGACCACCAAGAAGGTGAGACTGAAGATGCAAGAACAGAAGTGGATTGACTGGCTGCAGCAATGTTTGCTCAGAACTGTGCTTGTGCCACACTGGAAGATTCCACTGAGCTTAGTTTTGTCTAGTGCACTGACAGAAAATTCCACAAATGAGAAGCAAACTTAGTATGACACTGCAACCTGGGTAAAGATTTGAAGATTTAGAGAGTAGACGTCTTGGAGGCCAGGGAGCACCATTTTCAAAACCTAAAATCTTCCTATCTTCCCCACAAAAGGAGGAAGATTATTATTTATAGTCACCCTGATTGTAGAATGATGGGGATGGCAGGAAAGTAGAACTGGATCCAATTAGAGGAAAAACTGGCCCAAAGCTGCCATTCTTACATAGATAATTTGCCTCTAGACAAGGTGACTCCCAGTGACAGTGGGCAGAGACTGGGTCACCACTGGGAAGGAGACTGGGGTATTAAGTCAAGATTCTAGGACAAAAGGTCAAAGTGCTGCTGAGGGTTTAACTGTGGCCTATCAAACTGTTATGTTCAAGTCTAATTTCCCAAACCTTTTCCATGAACTTGATTTTACTTGGATATAGGGCCTTTGTAGATGTTCAAGTTAAGATGAATTAGTATGGGTTATAAATCCAATGACTGTTATCCTTTAAAGGTAAAGAGGAAAATTTAGACGTAGACACCACTCAGAAGAAGCCATGAGTGATGTAGCCACTAGACAAGGAAAAGCAAAAAGGGAAAGCTACCACCAGGGGCTAGGAAGAGGCACAGAGATGATTCTTCCTAAGAACCTTCAGAAGGACCAAGGTGCTGTCAGCCCCTTAATTTCAGACTTCAAGAACTGTGGAGAGATTTAATTTGTTTCAAGCCACACAATTTATGACAGTGTATTACTGCAGCCCTAAGAGAGAAACGCATATTCCAATTTGTGAACTGTGACATTCTGAGAGTTGTTTTCCAAGTAGGAATCTTGAAGCAGCACAAACATTAATTCTTGAACCAGAAGGACATCTGGATCCTGGTTTGGTTTAGTTTTGTCTTTTAAATGTATTCACTAAGTACTTAATATCTAATTAAATTGCTGCTAAGACCTGAACTCAAAAGGATAAGGAAATAAGATTCCTGCCTTCAAAGAGGTCCCAGGGATCCCCTTTCCACAATAACTTAACAGTAATCTTTACACCAGTGTTAGTGCTGTAGCAGGAAAAGAAGATAGTCATGAGTATCAGTGAAGATGTTGCATAAATGTTACATTTGTACTAGTCTTTAAAATGTGGGCATTTTCCTGGGAAAGAAATAAGGAAATATTTCCTAGGCAGGAGAACCTATGTTCGACAGCTTTGGTCTAAGTCCTCCAGATATGGGTGGATGTGGCATGTAAGGAGGGAAGAAAAAGAGGTCAGAGATATATAGATGTATTTCAAGTCTAGGAAACCCCACAGGTACTCAATTAACCCAACTTGCATTTTGAAGAGTTCTTCCACAACCAGTGCACTGTCATGTTCCTTGTTTCATTTTATAGGAGCCCAAAGGTTACATTTCTTCCCTACACCAGTTACATACCTATCTTGCAGTTTTATGGGGAATTATCAAGACTTAGAATACTCACTGATTAGAAGCTAGACAGAATACATATCAGATGGTGTCCCATACCCTCAACAGATTTTTAATCCATTCATTTCTCCTCAATCTGGCAATGTGGAAAAGGAAGAGGCAGAAATGAAACTAACAGCTGCTTCTTAAGAGTGAGGAGCAGGAGAGGATGTCAGTGTGTCATACTTGACAGCTGTGAGCATTCTCAGAACATAATGACCCACTCTCCTGCATAGAGAGCTTCCCCTCTTCCAGAGTCCTCTCACACATACATCATTGGCCTTTATACCTCCAGCAATGGAGGAAGCTGAGCAGTCAATAAAGGTAGTAGGCTGCCCAGTGGCTGCTGAATTGTGAAGGAGACACTGACCCAAGTTTAGACTTCAGCCTAATACGCCACTTGGCAAATTTTTTCTTTTGAAGCATGTGAAAGGGCATCTGGGATTTATACTGGGAATATGATTCAGCAGGAGCAAATGGAATCTACTTGAATTAATGTTATGATTCCACTGGCAGGGAAAAAAAAAACAAAACAAGTCTTATTTTTCTTGATCTTAAAAGAGACATGGAACAGACCCATCTAAATCACCCTGGCCCCAGCACATCTATTTTCTATGGTCAGCATACAATTTCACCTGTTTCTTTCAAAAGCACAGGTCTAGAAGTTGCTAGGAGCATGGGTAAGGAAATGAACAGATCAGATGCAGGGAACACAGTCTTTTACCTTTGTACCCCAGGGATACCCCCAGGGTATCTCTGTGCCCTTTCCTTAAATAACATTATATCACACTATTTCCTTAAATAACATTATATCACACTATCTGCTTACCTGCAGGACTGGAATTTCTCCCCAGTATATGCTGTGGTTAAAACACCACCAACAACAAAGCTTTAAATTTTACTAAAATTTAAAGGACTGGAATTACAATGTGCAAGTATAAGCAGGAATCACATTTCTTCTAAAAGAACTGAAAATACCACTGGCGTGTACCTTTACTTGATGAGAATTGAAAACCAAAATCAATTAGAGCAAATCTTCTGGTTATTAGATGTCTCTCTGATTAGGAAGGGAATTAATTCAAGGAAATTAATAAAAGCTATATTTAATTAATCTCCTCACCTCATCCTACCCCCTAGTCCAATATGAGCATTTCAGGAGTTTCTTTTCGCTTGCTCTATAACATTACAGACTCAGTCTGTCTCAGCACATGCACATACATACACGTGCATAAGATCCTGAACTTAAATTTATTCCTTTCCAGGTGCCCCAGGTTGTAAATGGAGTCTAAATTAACTTAATTGTCTTATATTTCCATGAAGAGCATACCTGCTTTTGAGGCATTTGGGCAATCACCTGAAACAGAAATATAGAACTAAATGATCGGTCTCCCACCAGGTATAAAATAACGGCAGAGAATAAAGCTCCCATGTGTAGAAGAGGAAAGTTCCCTGGTTTCCTGAGACATTGCTGAAATATCCTTCGCTACTTGTTCTCTAGCCATTTGCTCCCCTTGCTTCACACACCTGGAAATTGACAGTAAGCCCTGTGTGAGCAAAGGCTGCAAATTTTCCTACTCCAGGAAGATAGAGGGAACATGGAGGGAAAGTAGAAAGCCATTTTCCTTGCCCCCATCTCTCTCCCTCAAGTGCACACACGCACACCAGATGGTAGGGAGCTATGGGCTGGAGGGAAACCCACAAACCCAGAAAATATTAAAATATTAAGTTATGAAATGACTGCCTCCAAACAAGAATGTGCCAATAGCTCACTAGTTAATGGGAAGAGTGCTGGCATGAAGTAACCAACCAGGCAGTTCACCCTTCCTCACCCACCTCTTCACTCCTTCCAGGGGTAAGAAATGCAGCAGGCAAAGGAATACTCCTTGTTATCCAAATATTCTCTCTGCTGGTGGCTAAGGACTGAGTCTTGGCAGAGATAAACTGCCTGAGGCTGATGCAGAGTTGACAGACAGCATTCTGTTAGCATCTTATTTGCAAAGAAGAAACAACACACATTGGCCCTCCTGTTCTGGTCCCTCAAGGCTCACTGATCCAGAGCAAAGAAAGTGGTAGCAAGAGGTAGTGAGCACAGGTATTCTAGTGGGGGGGGTATTGATCTTTACCTTGAGTGTTTTCACTTTTTTTTATGAAAAGAAGGTTCAGAGAAATTAGGTCAATTACTGCTTTTCTCAGGTATTTCATCTATGAATTGTGAATTGAAGGGGTTCTCTCACTTTGATTCTAGGGGGACTCGTGACTACTTGATCAATCAAGTATCATGGAAGTGACACCTTACGGATTTCAAACTCAGGTCTTGAGAAGCCAACAGCTTCCCCTTGTGGAACTTTCTCTCCAGAAATCTTGACCTACTGTGTAGAAAACCTGATCAACACTGAGGCTATGGTGCCATGAGAAAGGCCAGGCTAGTCACACACTAGAGGTGGTAGGGTGACTGGAAGAAGTCAGGGAGAGACACCCAGCCTGCTCCCAGCTGAGATAAGCCACAGGGCAATGACAAGCCAAGACATCTCTTTTTACCTCTCAGAGAATCCTGGTTCACAGGATTCTCAGGAATACGTTACTATAAATCAACAGATTCTGGGATCATTTTTCTGTAGCAACCATCAATTAAAACAGGGACCTATAAAAAAGTCTTTGTAGCTCTAACCTGATTCTGTGGTCTTTGTGCCCCTTGGAGGTCAGCCAACACATCCTCCTCATCAGAACAGTCACGTCCGGAAGTATGTGGGCAAGACACGCTTACATGGGATCTTTGAGTTTTTAGTGCTCCTCTCTTCAGAGTCCCCTACTAAGACTTTCACTGAGAAAAACACTCCTACTCCACCCTCAATCTGCACAAAAGGAGGGGAATCTGTATAGAAGTATTCAGAGGCAGTAACAGGCTTACTCAGAACTAATGAAGCAAAATGTAACTTTCACCAGAAATGCTGGATAGGAGGCAGAACTGTCCCCCCAAACTCCAACTTGAAAGAGACAGTTGGAGCAAGAGAGACAACTTCTTTCAATGAGTGAGAGACAGACAGGAAAAGAAACGATTGATGAGATCACTGAACTCTTTCCATGAAGCCAGCTCTGTTCCTGGGTTTGTGACTCAGGTCAATCAATTCATATTTTGCTTAAACAAGTTTATGTGGCGTTTTCTGATACATTGCTGCAGTTGAAATTCCTAATTGCCAGTGAAGGAAGGGTAGTCAGTAGCACTTGTTATTTTTCCATCCCTAGTCAATCAGCCATCAACGGTGATGAGAAGACTCATTTTTTAAAAGGGGAAAAGATACACAAGCAACATTTTTAAACATATCAGGACTTCATTTTCTGGTCTACAAGATAAACAGACCTGTGTTCAGGGAAGGGAGGATTCTAGTAGCATTAAGAATTTGTGAGTAAATGTAACTCTTCCACACTATTCATTGACACCCAAAATTGTGAAAACCTGGAGGAAACCCAGAAGATTTCCTAAGCTAAGCAAGCACTTAAAGCATAGTGGTAAATGATGGTGCCAATGAAATGTAAGTTTGGGGACTGTGCAACTAACTAAAAAAATGCCCATGAAATAAAATACTAAGTGATTAAGTAGGCCATAGACGAGTTGTTAAAAGAAATGTACTGTATTTAATAATGAAATAGAAGAAGGCATAACATGGCAGGATTGGGGGATGGAGGAGATTGATTCAGCAAATAAAACAACCCAGACTCTGAAAGCTGGTTCCAGAGGTCTGCCATTTCACCATCTTGTCTCTCCTGGCACAAGAGCAAATGCCAAGTGTAACTACATTACCCCAGAGTGCGTGGTTGTCCCCACCTGGGCTCTAACCATACTTGGTTTTCAAATTATCCAGATGAAACATTTTGCTCTGCAAATCCCCTCCCCCAGTAGTCCTTGACCTCCGCGTGCACTTGCACTTGGAACTAGGGCCCGTTCCTCAGAAAGGAGAGGAGCTGCACCTGCTGCCATCAATACGCCTATTCCAGGCTGTGCAGACCAAAGCAAGCAACCTGCCACCAGCATCATGAATAATGGAAAAGACCACTGCTCCTTGCTGGGCAGCCACCAACACTGTCTACAATCTGCTGAACTGAACTAAGAAAGGGAACCTAACAGCAGGAAACAGGGCGGCAGCAGCCTTCACATTACATTACAGGCCTGTGCAGCAATTCCCAGAGGAAAAGAAATTGTATAGCAATCCACTTGCAAGATGTTTGAGTAGAGCAGGGCCTGTGATTGATCAGAATGGCTAACTGAAGAAGAAAACTAATAATCATTATCATGAAATAAACTACATAATCAAATACTGATGGTCCTGGCCAGGGATGCTAAGGCATACAATGATACCCAAACCATACAATCGGGACTGCCCCCTCGCTCTCACTGCACAGAGAAGACCTCCCTCACATGAGTAGAGAAACCTGGATCTGAAATCTTGGGCCATTTCCCAACTGAATACCCATCCTCTGACATCCTCTGACTCAGCTGCTTTTCTGATTCACAGTGAGTCCATCGAGTATCCGGGATCAGCTGGGTCACTCTCCGCCTCTACTTAAAAGCGTAAAGCTCCATATTGCAACAGGCAGGTTCAAAGACAATTTCTCATCACAAGCTTTGTCAAGGACAAAACATCATTTCCAAACAGAATTTTCTCTTGTGGCCATTGTGAAATCTAGCCTGTTCTCCCTTCAATCAGATGGCCTGACAAGCCTTCATCCTCACAGTCCAGTCAACATCCAGTGTCACCTCTCCACCCTGCACACTCTGTTATTGTCAAGGTCACCTCTTAGTTTAAAGGTACAGAGCTATCATGATACTGCCCATGGAGATGATGCTAGGGAAATTTCCAAATGATAAAGTTCTGACTCACATGGAAGGTGGGCATGTCCCCAAAGGAAGGGAATGAATCAGACACTGCTCCATGCAAGCATCTTCCACCCATCACGCCAGTGTCATGGCTCCAAGCATGAAAAGTTAAAAGTACTGCAATTTGAAGGTAACCAGGTTTATTGAAAAAGGATCCTAACTGGCTAAAAAATGACTGCTCTCTAGAAATTGATGGAAGCTACTAAATATGTCAAAAATTTGACTACAGAGTGCACATTTCAATTTTCTAGCAAAGGTCTCCTGAGGATATACTACTTGCCAGGCATCTACTTGCCTGAGCAGATGCCAGGGATATGGCTGTCAACAAGAATACAACATGTCATCAAGGGGAGTGTCTTCCATGGGAAAAGGCTGACACTTTATAAGGAATGTTAGTCAGAGATGAAGGTGTGGGAGTAAAACATAGAAATGTTGCCTCCCCGACAGGGTCAGGGAGAGACCCGCAGGATGAGCAGAGGAAGAGGGCACAGAGCGCATGTGTGGGCATGAGAGAGTGAGTCAGGCTAATGAACCTCTAGGGAACCCAGAGTAGAGAGAAGGAAGAGGACAGGGGTAGAAGAAGTTAGGGAGGTGGGCAGAGACCAGGCCACAGGCACACAGGTTAACAGAGTGATTTTAATTTTATGGTAATTGGAGTCATGGAAGGTTTCAAGCAGAGGATTAAGAGTATAGGGATGAAACTATGGTGATAGCAATGACCTAGAATCTTGTGGCAGGTTGAAAAGACACCTTAGTGTCTAGAAATACTTTGGGTAGAGATACGGTGCTAGGATGTAAAGAATAATGAACACAGTGATCCATTGAGGCAGAGCTGACTCATTCTCGTGACAGCTGAGACTCTGTGATATTAATCATGATCCACATGAGTCTTTTATAAACTGAGATGTGAAAATAACCCTTGCCTGGCTTTCCAGTTGTTCAAACCTGGATAAAAGAAAATGTACTTGTTTATTATTCAAACCTGTTTCAAAAGGACTTGAAGTTTACCATAAAAAATTAAAGAGTGACAAATCAAAATACACCCCAAGGTAAAGAGGAGCTCCCTGTTTGCCTTTGGTACTGTCCTGGAGCCTCAGGATCAAAAAGGGTAAAACTCAGTGTTGAGATATTTTCATCATGAGAAAACAATCATGAGTTAGGGGGGTGAGACAGAAATTAGGGGGCAGAAGCAAGTTCAAAGTTCTCTCTATGTTCATCTCTGGACAAGTACCTATCCCTCTATCAGGAAACAAACAGAACAAAACAATGGGAAACTTAATGACTTGATAGCAATAAAAGTCCCATACTGTCTTTGAAAAGAGACCACAGTCAAGGTCTCATTGATTCAAAGACACACACCCCATTATGACCACCATTAAAGATTCCATTGGATTCTATTCTCTAGTCCTTTACCCCTCTAAGGCTTAGCACAATTGATCTACTAGACCCAAGCCTGACAGATCCCCAAACTGGCAATACTTAAGAAAGCAGCAAACAAAATTTTCACAACTTTAAGACACATACCCCCAGGGAAGCATCTCTTCCTCTAGCCCTTTATCCAGTCAGCAAGGGAAATAAGTGTGTGCTTCTCTCCTGCACTCTCCAAAATGAAATCCTGCACTCTCCAAAATGAAATCCCTGACACCATCTGCCTCCCCATACCTTGACAAGGGAAAGGCCACTGCACAGTTAAGGCTAGTTTCTCCATGCTGGAGTTGAGTAACGTTACACTTCTTAAGTGTGTAACTTTAGATGCTATTGAGACCAGAATGCCAGTACTGGATGAAGACCCCCACATACTTCCCAACTTTATCACATCCCAGCACACAAGGAAGCATGATAACATCTGTTACTGGGGGGAAGGGCAAGAGATTTCTGGTGTCACCTGACCCAGGAGGCCTCTGTGCCCTTTGCCTTTTTGCCTCCATTCTTCTAAAAGGTATCCAGTGTCCCAAACCAAAAAGCTCTTCCAGAAAGAACTGCTACAAACCTCCCTCCCACAACACCGTTTAGTCAGTCTCAGTTTTGGAAACTAAAGTCTTGGGTGTGCTCCTCCAAACCCCCTCAGCCTCTGGCTCAGCTGTCCCCATCTGTGAGCTGCACTCTTGGGAAGTAAGTAGAAGACTCATTTCCCTTCCCTCCCTCCTCTCCAGCACCTGACTGCCTAACACACTGAAGATACTTTAAAAGTTCATTTTTTAGATATCTCTACCCTGGGCCAGAGCTCTTTAGATGAACAGGTGCTTGGGGGACCACAGCACTGGAGACTCACACGCCCTATAATAACTAGTACTCTGACCATGCCTTTGTAAACCTGTCAAAATGCTCCTCCACTTCTCTGAATTTTTTTCAGGTAGCACCTGTTTCCTTTATAGATTCTAATCAAACAATGTTTAAAGAGAAAGTAGTGATGTTCTAACTACAATAGGCAAACAATATACAGCACTGTGTTTATTATTCAATTTTGACTTTTTTCTATCAAGTTTTATTTATACCTGCCAATCTGTTATTCACCCAGTGATCTTCATGATCCCTAAATATGAGCTGCCTAAGGCCTGATACTAATATACCTCCCAGTACTATGCAGAGTGCCTGACTGAGAAGATACTCAGATGAATGCTTTATGGGAGAATGAATGAATGAATGAATGAATGAATGAATGAATGAATGAATGAATGAATGAATGAAGTAAACAATACGGTAAAATAATGGTGGATGAAAAAATAAAAGTGAATATAAATTAACATTACCATATGGATGCATAGAGAATGGGAGTGAAAGAACATAAAGCTTGAAATTTGTTGTTGTTATGGAAAGACCGTGGGTGGATTTTTAAATTTTAATTTTTCATTAAATTTCCAGTGTTTGTGCAGCAATAATACTTAAAAAGAAAAATATTTTGGTTTTGTGTCACCAAAATCTGGAAGGAAAATATAAATGTAACAAATAAGCATTTATGTTTTGTGGAAATGCAAATGGAATACTAAAAGAAACTTCTTCAAGAGACAACTGAATGATTAACCATTAAAGTTGACTTCCCTCTGTACAAAGCTATTAAAGAGTAATCAAGACTTTCTACAGTGTTAAGCAACCACTTGCCTAACAAAGTTGCCTTCATCATGATTAAGACAGGGCAGATGTAGTCAAATGATAGGCAAATGGGGTTTAGTCCCCCACATTGTGGTCTATATCTTTACTGTCACAGCTCCTCACAAGTAAAACATTGGCTACATGAATTTATGATACTTTCAGTGGAGACTAAACCTCAAACAGGAGCAGACAAATGCTAGGACAAATACTAGACACATATTAGGGATTCAAATATGAGACCCAGATAATCCAGTAGCTCTGAGACACTAAGAAAGTGGTTCCACATCTCTGGATTCCACTTCCTTCATGCATAAAGTTAGTTTCCTTGCCAAACCCCAAGTCCCAACAGTTCTGACATTCTACACTCACTACCTGTGGTTTAGGATACCCCATGGCAAAGGCAGAATATCAATAGAATTTCTTGGATGTTTCCCAGGTACTGCTGCCAACTTAACAGAACCAAAGCCAAGTCCTCTGCCTCACCTTGAATGTGCTCCTCTCCTCGTGGATATCTCTGCTCCTTTTCCATGAATGACTCTGCCATGCATTCTTGGGTCCAAGATGGCAACCTGGATGCACCTTGGATTTCCATCTCATCTGTCACCCACATCACACTCACTTGACCAATCTGGCCTTCTATTATCTCTTATTTTTATCCTGGATTCTCTGTAATTGTCTCTCTGACTTCCATTAAGTCTCCCGGCCTCTCTCTCTCTGCAATTGTTGCTCTGACTTTGCTTAAGTCTCTCTCTCTCCACCCCCACCTGCCTTCCTTTTTCTCTCTCCCTCCCTCTCTCTCTCTCCCAGGGAGGGGGGGGGAGAGCCTAATGGAGCCTAATTGATCTGTCTCTGGTTAGTCTATTCAGTCTGTCCTCAACTTTGAGACACATTGGTCTTTGTTAAGTCATTCTGCTTAACACCTGATTACATATGCCCTTTGATCTTCAGGATAAAGCCCTCAATTCTGAGGTGGTGGGCAAGTGTTTTGGCATCTATACCTGTTTGTTCTCAGCCTTACTTCCTCCTCCCCTCCATTATCAGTCATACTAGTGCCTCCCTGAGGGGTCATGGTGCTCATGGCCTCAGAATTCATCATGCTCTCTAGTTAGAATGTTTTTCCTGTTCCCTCTTTTTCTTCTTTCTTGGTCTCATGAATTCCTACGTCCAGCACTTTAGGCACCATCTTTTCCCCAAATATGTCCTTGGCCTCCAAAACTGAGTTTTCCTTGCTTTTATGGCATTGAATTATTGCTCAGAATTGTAAAATCTGTCTTCTGAGTAGAACTTGAAGATACAGGTCTGTTTGTTATTTATTTTCAGGATCTAGAATGGTGCATACCCACAGTGAGTGGGTGAATGCATAAAAGAGAAAAGGGAGAAAGAAAAAGGGAGGGAAAGATGAAAAGTCAATTTTGAAGCAAATTCAAGACCCCCTCTACTACACAGGACTCTTAAGAACCAGACCCCAAGGAATCCACAAAATCCTTGTCTGTATACTCATATTTTCTCAATTGGGGCATAAAAGAATTTTCCAGAGATTACCATATACTCATTCCAGATGATTCTATGCATATCCTTAAAGGAACACATAAAACTAGGCCATGTATATATATTTTTTTAAATCAGGAATTAACCTTTCAAATTAATGAAATCTGACAACCATTCTAAGTGTTCAAACCAATGTCAAAGCAGTTACCTTCCACCAAAGTGATTCTGCATGGACTTCCATAAATCTGAGACTTGTTTCACACAATTTCCACTTCTGCAATCTAAATCCTGCCCATCTCCAACACTGACTCCTCCATAAAGACTTCCAAGTCACCTATGTCAGTGGCACCAAGGGTAGAGTTCTCTGTGCTCACTCAAGACTTAACACACAAACCTTCCCCTGGCCTCTGGTGGTCAGCTATCATTCTCCACTTTGCATTGTTTATCTGGAGTTACAGATTGTGCATATATTTTATGCTTCTATCATTAGGTACTCAAATGTTTGCTCAAGGAATAAGTCCAGAATTCTATCTAACTCATCACTATAAGTGGCAAATGAATAACACCAGGTGATTCAGACTGGAGACAGAGTTGGTATTTGAGCCCACAGGATCCATTCACAAGTGTTCCAGATTGATGCACATGCTTTGCACATCTTTCTCTCTGAAGTCTCCAATCTAAATACTGATGGGCATTTTTGTCGCTAAAATTTGGAGGGGTCAAATATTCTAGTTGTTGGTAATTTGGAGTTCCCAAGTAAATTTAACTGCCCTTTCACGCAAACCTCCTGTTGAAAATGAAATAAACACAGAGGCAGCAAGGTGGAAAAAAGACAAGAAATAGGTAAGGACTGCCCTGCCCCAATTTTTTTTCAAACAATTCCCCCTTTGCCCACCTACCAAAACTCAAAATGAAGTACATGAACTAAACGACTCTAAAAAGCTTCTTGATTCTGCCGTGTATTATCTACCTATGAGCTTTCCTCCCCCAGGCAAATCCAGTGGCGGGAC
Organism: Uropsilus gracilis; assembly: GCA_004024945.1. Lineage (NCBI taxonomy): Eukaryota > Metazoa > Chordata > Mammalia > Eulipotyphla > Talpidae > Uropsilus > Uropsilus gracilis. Next base: position 68,181 of record PVHY01002245.1, on the reverse strand, counting down.
TAAGTTATTAAAAAGGTGGACACAGATGAGCGACTTTATAGACTTTTTTCCCCCTACAGAGAAAATTGGACAAGAAATAAAAAGCTTAACAACTTCTTTGATATCAGGCCTTTGCCTATTACCTTCCATAAAGACTTATTCAGCAGCATCTTCTAGTCTAGATTGCCCTTTCACAAAAAACTAACTTTTTAAAATAGCTTTAAAAAACATCCATTAAGCAAGTGAGATTTCTGAATGTCTGCATTTATATGCACTTCATTTTGTGGACCTTACTGTGAAAATCCTAATTCCACTCTTCAGTTCCAGCCAACACACATGCTAATCATGTGGTGGCCACTATGGAAATAGCAGAATGACTATCTCAGAATCACTTTAACCCTCCTCCACCTTCCAAAAAAAAAAAAAAAAAAAGTGTTAAAGAAGCTATGGTCAAACTTTCAGCAGGCCTTCCTTATCTACTTAGGATGCACAGATTCAAAAATCCACACAGCACTTGCCGGCTAAGCCTGAAGGTTGAAACACCAAAATAAACTGAGTTTGGGGGCTAAGAGGTGGAACAAGAATGGTTCTGTCTTAAGTGCAGTGGCACTTAAAAAGGAAGAGTGTTACCATGGGACCATAAAGCACAGGTGGCTCTCTGTCAGCCAGATGCCACTAGCAAAAGAACTAGTAGCACAGTCTTGAAAGAAAAGTCTAGAAGAGGAGTTTGAGGAGATGGAGAAGCAGGGTCCACTGATGCATCCAGCAATAGCCAAGATGACAAAGCATTTTAGCAAAAGCATTTTAGCAACTGGAACACACCCCCATTAGGCTTTAGCTCCCTCCTATCATACTCCTGTGTGTAGTGTATTCTAATGAGGATAGTATCTCTATACCCCTTTCTAGTTGATTAGTAAGACTATAATTTCTGCTAGAAATCAAAGAGTGATTAGAGGGGTTATGCAAATAGGGTCCCTCAAGAGAGGAAACCCTTCATCCTGCAGCAGGTTGGAAGTAGGAGGGTCAAAGAAAGGGTATCATAGGAGGTGGGGAAAAAAAATTCTTAAGTCTTTGGCAGGAGCTTTCAACTATTTCTAGAGAATTTTACCCCCAAAGCAGGTAAATCTTTAACCGATTAATGTCATAAACAATTAAAACAGATCTTTATTGTAGAGAATACCCAAGAGCAAGCTGGCCTTTTAAGCTTCCCCTCAGGATTCCAGATAGTCAGCTTCAGAACTCCACTGAAGGCCAAATTCTTCAAATGCTAAACCTCTGAAGAGGAGAGGAGGAGAGTGCAGCTCTCTCTGCCACCTGGAGTGGGGGCCCAGGTTTGCACTGTTTGCACTGACTCCTGGGGACCCTGCTGCTCCCATGGCAGCAGCAGGGGTGCTGTACACACAAAATCCACCCTTGTAGGTTGGTTTCTTCAGAAGCAGAAACCAAGTGGAGTTGGGGGATTCAAGATGTTTCTTAGGGATCAACCCTTGTTCAAGGGGGAAGAAGCAGGGAAGAGAAGAAGAGGAGGAAGCTGACTGGACAAAGGAAGAGGTGGAATAGCAAAGCAGCTAGACAAAGTATCAGCCCATCAACAGGACATTCTGGTGTTTGATGAGCCTTTATTCAGCAGATATCACTGGACACAGGTGACCCAGGAAGGGCATGGCCTAGCAGACCACGAAGTTCACAGCTAAGAGATGCACATGTGCTTGGTTTTCTAATTACTACCGATTTGTGTTCAGATTTTGGAAGCTTATATGCTAACTTGTAGATTTTTTTCAATGTGCTATAGATACATCACTTCAAATTCATATAGAGCCCCAAATATTATCTTATTGCCCAGTTTCATGTTAACATTCTAATTCTATTCCAGTATTCTTCATTGCCAACTACACAATTCCTCAAAGACTCTTTGAACAAGCTTTATTTTCCTACCAGTTCCCTCATTCATGAGTTAAATATTTCTTTGACATGTGCTCATTCTATACTTGTTAGGAGAGTCATGTTTTTAACTTTTAAAAAAATTATATACTGAGAAGATAAGTGCCAGAAAAAAAAATCTAGTTACTAGCCCAGCATGGGATAAAACATGCACATAAACATTTAAATTTTAGTTTAGAATTTCTAAGATGGTGCAGGAGATAGAAAGAGCTGCCAAGCACAGGAAATTAAAGTGATTGCTTCTTGCTTCATTCATAGGTAGGTTTAATATTGGTCATCAGGGATATAAATCCCTATCCACTCCCTAAAAGAAGGTAGGAAAAGGCAGCAATCTGTTAGAGGATACCCATAACATTGATGAGTAGCCCTATCTCTGCCATTCAAGTACTGAGAAATTTCAGGCCCAGGGATCCTGCTGCACTATCAGAAGGGGACACTTCTCTCTGAACATTAGTATCCAGTCCTAAAGTTCAATGATTATTAATTATTTCCCTGACTTGCAAGACTTGCCCTAACTTGCAATTATTTCCCTGACTTGCCCCTATTATAGCTACTTTATTCTCCTTTAGAGGCATCTCACTGCAGAGACGTAGGTAAAAAAGTCTTTCATTTGCTTAAAACTCACACACATACACTCTCTCTCTCTCTCTCTCTCTCTCAGTTCTATTAATGGTGGTACTGCTGCTGCCTGAAGCAACAATCAAATCTGAGTGAAATCTCAGAACCCTCTCAGACTTGGTTCATTTTACAGTTGTCTCCTGGCATTTGAGAACTCCTTGTCACAGCAAAGGAACTGGGCATGAGTCAAAACCACTTAGAATGACAAGGACACAAGTTCACACACATGAAAAAGCAGGTCCAAAACCTTTGGTCTAAGAATATACCTGATAGACCTTTCCTTTCCTTTCAAAGTTCAGGTCCTATGTGGTACAATGATGCTAACAGAATTGGAATTGTACTGCAAGTCCTTATATTCCAATGTAATACAATGGCTTATATTCCAAACCAATAGCATTCCTTAATTTCTCTTCCATGCTCAGAGAGCTCGTAATTCTTTGACTTCTGTACTGACTGCCTCTCTTACAATTAAAGATTAAAAGTACAACAGTGCTAAGTGGCTGGTGTAAATAGGGTACTTTGGTTGTTCTAAAATCAACAAGCATTTCATCCCAATCAAAGTCAACAAAAATCAAGGGTTGCAGAGTGTGTGTATGTGTGTGTATGTGTGTGTGTGTGTGTGTGTGTGTGTGTGTAAACTTCTCTCTTCCATGACTCTCTCTCTCCTTCAGCATCCATTGGAACATCCTATACATAAGAGCATCTCAATAAATAACTGATGAATCCCTGAATGGGAGGACAAATCCATGAATCACCTGGAGAAAGGGACAGGAGTGTTGCTACTCTAAAGAGGCAAAGCCTGATTCCAAAAGATTTAGTATCATGCAAGAAGAGCCAGGAAGCAGTTCTTCTGCTACATCTGGCATGATTCAGACCCTTAAAGGATAATTATGTATGTTTCTGGAAGATTAGAGATATTTGAGAATTGAGATAAGAACAATAAATATGATTAAGGGGACAAAAATCCGCTCTGTGAGGGAGATAAAATCATAGCAGTGAGATTAGACCACAGACAGACCTTGGGGTTGACTTCAGAAATGGATGTGACTACAGTGGTAAGTTCTATTTAATTACTAACAATAAAACATCTACAGCTAAGGAATCTTAATGCTAGACAACCACCAGAAATAGCACATGACTTAACAAAGACATGTTATATCATTTTTGTCAATAAAACTTAATATTTCTGCTCCCAATTCAGCAAATATATACTGGGGTGTTAGAGTCCAGCTCTCTATTGCCAGAACATCCAATGATTAGTTCAGCTTTATACTCATGAATTTACAGAAAATCTGTGATCTCTATCACACAATGTAAGCCAGGATTATAATCATGAGATCACTGACCACTTGTCTGCACCTGCACAGACAGAAGGGTATTCTGAGAGAATAATTCCTTTCAGAGGAAAAGGTGATGAAACATACACCAATCCTGTGAGAAGCTCCTCAGTGGTTTTGAAAATGACCCTTTCTCTTACAGCACTCAGGTCCATCTAGAAATGGAACAGGATAATGTTACAGTGAAAGCCAGGTGTACACAGCGAACCTATGAAACTTTCAAGACCACAAGGTCACAGTGAAACTAGGAAGTTGCCACCTCTAGTCCTCCTCAAAAGCACCAGAGCTGTCGATTCCAAAAAAACAGAAATGGTCCTAAGCTACCATTATAACTCTTCAGAGCTTCACTACATCAAAAAGATGCATAAGACACAGATTAATTCCAATTTGGGGTAAGGTAATCCTACATCTTTTACAAATCATACCTTTTATTTTTAAGTCTTTAATATCACCAGGAACTTCATCAGTGAAATAATTTTCATAATTTTGATACACATGTATCAATTTTTCAGTGACTATCATACATTTTTGAATATTTGAGATGAGAAAATATTTGCACATAAATTGACCAACTTTTTAAAAAAATATTTCTTTTATAGTATTTCTAAACATTCATAATAAAAATGATGAATATGCATGTATCCATCAGGCTGCTTTAGCAAATCTTAACACTTCGTCAAACTTCCTTCAGTTTTAATGAAGGAAAAATTATATAGTGTATTTCATTTTACTCTTCTGTCATTTCCGGGTCACTACTATTCTAAAAGGTATCATTCTCAAGCATGTTTTCATCCTTTTACATATATATGTAGTCATGAGCAATATTTAGTGCTATGTTTAACATTAAATAAATGTTGCTGTATACATATAAATCATTTTGTAACTCTAACTTTTATGATTTTGAGATCTACACATGCTGGAAATACAACTCTAGTTCTTTCATTCTAATTGCTGTAAGTATTCCAATTTTATTCCATTTTCTACAGCAACCTAATGCCTTAAAATGATGGAAGGAGTAAGTATTTTATCCAATTCTTAGAAGTAGTGCTCAGAATTAGTTCTTCTTACTTAAAAGTCAATACTCCTTTTACTGAAAAACATTACTGATGTAGAAGAGGAAATTATAAAAGGCTTCACACAACGTCCTGTTTGGCTGAGGTTAAGAAAAGAAAAGTCATCATTCTCACCAGTTTCTACTTCATTCTTTGTTCAGTTCATTCTTCATTCTTCACTGAACAAACAAGGTCACTGACTTACATACAGAAGATGCTACAACTGCCTGATTTCTTTAAACTAAGCTTCAATCTATGAAAATAAAACACTGACTGAATATTTGGTGCTACTAAGGAATTAATGTTAACTTTCTTGAAGGCATGATATTAAACACAGTTACATTTAAAATTAAACAAAGTTTTTGTTTAAAGAGTTTCAATTTTGCAAAGTCAAAAGAGTTCTCAAGCTTCATTGCACAAAAATGAGAATGTGCTTAATAAAAAACCTTGAATTGTGCTCTTAAAAAATGAAGACAGTCTACTTTATTTTGTGTGCATTTTACCAAAAATTTTTAAATGAAGAAAGGGGTAAATTGTATGTCTGAGATTTACTTTAAAATAATCCAGGAAGGAGTGGAGATTAATGATGAAACAAATTTAGCCAATTGATAACTCTTGAACAAAGTGGTAGATAAATAGGGTTTCATTAAGCAAGTCTTCCCACTTTCATATTTGAAATTCTCCAAATTCAAATTTTACATGAGGGTTTAGAACAAAACCAAAAATAAATTCATTTCATTAAAAAGTTGTTTTGCATTAAATAAACATGAAAAAGAATAGTATTTTTTGAAAGCTAATAATCTTGAGACTCCCTGCTGCAATTCTGGGATGGACAGTAATTCTCCTAACTGCAGTGGGCTTGTGAGAATATGTTCTGTTCAGGGCCTGAAATGTTCAGAACCTATTGAGGTGGTTTCTAAAATTCTACATCTCTCCCCAGCTCCTTGTGATGCTGTGGCATCCAGGTCAATCTTGAGTAGCATGGCAAAAGGAACTAAAGGGACTTGCAGGCAACAAGAAAGCCTTAGCACAATCGCAAGTCAACAAACGTTATTTACATTGTTTATCTGGGGGCTAAAAGTTGTCCAAAACTGCCACTCTGTTCTGGGTGCAACGCCCCCCCCCCCCTTTACACCCAGTGCCAGGCCCCAGTATTCACTTAGTGGTAATCATCAAAAGGGAGGACCCTACAAAAACAGGAGACTCTTAATAAGAATCATATCTTTTGAGGCTCAGTCTTGTACATCTAAAGGCAATCAATTGAGGAAAATGTATTGCTCTGATGGATTTCAACTCCTATATGTACTAAACACTGAATCAAAGACACATATTTTAGAAGTCAAAGTTCAGAGAGGCTCGGCAAGACTTGGGAAGAAGTCACAAGAAGTTTAAAAGAGCAAAATATTTTGGAAACGCTAGTAAATTCCATCTGATAAAGTCCATTTAAGCTTACAAGATCCTAAATTTTTACACACTCTCTAAAGAAACTAAAAATGAGTTTCTACTTAATAAAAAGTATTGTGTAGGAGATGTAATTAGTGCCTCTAATATGCAATGGTCATCAGTTGATCTTCTGTCCACAGATACTGATCTGTTATCTGCTAGTGACACATGCACAGAGGCAGTGATTATGACTGAGACACACCCCCTCTCACTAGCACTACATGACTGATAATAGCTTCCATCTGCTAAGTGCTAAGTAAGGGTTGGTAATTGTTAAGCAGTTATATGAGTTTTTTCTTTACCTAAAATGCTTTGTCAATACCCACTATCTTTTGAAATTTAATTAGAAGCCTCTAAATCCCCCCCTGTAAAGATTTTTTTCTAAACTGTTCAATTCTGCTTCTCAAAATAAAACTTTATTAAGAACATACTGTCTTCCTTGATCCTGACCATTTACACAGGTATGACAGGGACATCCCCCAGGGAGGGGAACAGAAGAAAGCCACACAAGTCAGCCTTTAGCAAACACATAATCCAGTAGAAAAGTCACCAACAGAAAAAATTAAAATACATTTTAATTACTCAACACACACACACACACACACACACACACACACACACACACCATAGTTTATAGATTCCAAAGCAGACAGAGGAAATTTTTCTAGATGAAGGATTAAGGAGATTTCCATTATATGGTATTCCAGCTAGGCTTAGAGATCAGCTTCTTAAAATATTTGTAGAAGGAAAACCTATGAACTAAAGCACTGTAGCATGTCTGAACTGAGACAGTGAGTAGCTTGAAATGACTGGAATGTGGAGACCCACCCTGCTGGGACTCCAGAACAAGAAAAGTCAATGAATTGGTTATTCTCAGAGGTTCCTCAGCTCTGAATCTCTATTTCTGCACTTAACAGCTAATTTTGACTTAACATATTGCATTCTTTTTGCTCACCAGGCTCAGTTCCCAGGATCATTCCCCTAAGGCTGCTATAACAGGGGAACCTGTCCCTAGAATTTATCAAGGATGGTAAAGAGACATGTCCACATGTCCAAATGCATTTCTAGGGTCTTCAGGATGGTTCAAGCCCAAGTCAAAACTGATGCCCCAAATGCTTCACAGAGAAGCAATAAACACAAATATAGATTACCAAGGCTTGGAAATTATTTTGTGACTTATTTGCAAAACATGCCATGCAACAGTCAACCAAGGTGAATGTTTTCATCCACAGTGACATTCATCCACATATAAAATTCCTAATATTAAACCAGTTCTAAAAAGTCTGATCAAAAAGCTCCACCTTGAGTACCTGTGAGAGTCAATAGTCCAGTTGAACAAAATAAGACAACAAAAAATGTTGCTTAAACTGTAAGACACCCAAATGAATCTACAGTTTGGATTTCAGGAATGTAGTATTCACTGCAAAGGATAGATTTCAAGAGATAAATATCCACTGCTGTTTGTGAAACTATACCTAGTCAGAAAAGTAAAAATTCTTTTTACTCTTATTTCCAAAATACAGAGAAACAAGAGTAAAAATTTTCTTGAAATCATTGTGTTTCTGGAAAAATACCTATTTGGGATAAATAAAAAGCAAATTCTGCTTCTATCCCAGGATAGGTATGAGGATCAATACATAAATGCAATTGCTAATGGCAAGGTAATATTCAAACAGATAACATTTTCATGCTTGTATAGTCTATTTTCACAGATCACAGATGCCAGCAGAAACATCCATCAGTAATAAAAGAACTAAGATATTTTTTCCTAGTGTTCACAACTCTATAGACTTAAAGAAATTATGATTTGAGTGAATCTTGAAAACTCAAGACAGCAGATAGACAAAGAGCTGACACTTAGTTTTAAAGGAAGTCTGACCTTAAGAGTGTAGAAGAAATTGTTTTTTTTAATGCCCAATCAGCCACTGTGTCAAAAGGTAAGGCTGGACTTCCTGCATAATTTCTAGGTATTGATAAAGCCTGATGCAACCCATTCCATAAGCAATGAGTACAGAAAAGTCTTACCTATAAAGTCCCCATGGCAAACTATGCGTTTTGCTTGACTTCACAGGTACAAACTCATAAATTCTGAAAGCCAAAAGTCAAGTGATCATAATATCTTGCAAAAACACTTGAAACAAGTGAATTTTAGCAAAAATGATCTATGGTGTGAGTATGGCATGAATACATAACAGTATTGCTCTCATCCTTCATGGCATGTGGTTACTGATACACAAAGGAAGGCCTCTCCTAAGTCCCTAAATATCAGATCTAAGCAGTACAAAGGAGAGAGGAAGATGGAATGAGCATTTTCAAGTATTAATAATAAAAGTTCAAGATTATCCTGAGGGGGGGAACCATTGGTGACAAGTTTTACCCATATTTAAAATTTTATTTTGAGAGGTAATTTTCATTATTTCTTAACAGCTTAGCACAAAGGTATTCCCTAGAACGCCATTCTGGAGAAGCTGAAACAAAGATTTATTTAGAATACAAAACATGGACCATCCTCTGACATATATAAAGTTCCTCTGGAAAACCTCTTACATTTATCTCCAGTAGGTAGATATTTCTACTTGATATTTATGCCTTGATATTTCTAAACGCACTCTCTTAGTTCACAGCTGAAAAGAGTAAACTTGGTTGTCATGAATACACATCTTCCCACCTTCCATCCCTTTCTACCCTCTACTCTCTCTTCCCCACCATGATCCCACTACAGGCATCAACACCATTTCTACATTCCAAAGCTAGTACCTAGGATCACTCCAATCTCTCTTCCACTCCTCCAAACTAATGAAGACTGAAAAATTCCAAGAGAGAATGAGGCCACAGAATTGTTCTCTACAGAACAGTGATGGTTGCCATGTTTGTTAGATATCTATATTATTATACGTCAGGTATTGTGCTAAGAGTGTTTTATACATAATTCAAACCTGAGAAACATAAAATAAATTGGCACAAGATTCAAGGAAGTTAACAGTCATGCCAAGAAGTACGTAAAAAACACAAAGCCGGGATTCAGAGCAAGTACTGTCCAATTACAAAGCCCTTGTTCTTTGTTCTTTCCCTACTCTACAAGCATTTGTAATGGAAATGTTGCATCTGAAGGCTGACAAGGGCCCTTAGAGATCTAACATCTTATTCCCAACAGTTTTAATCTGCAGGTCCAGATTTCCACATGCCTGAACACATCTTGTTCCTCCCTAATCATTTATCTGGTACAAGCTTTGACTAGGGAAGGAAGGGGGGGAACATCAGGGCAGTTCTTACATCAATCAGCTTTTATCCATTTCGTGTCTCACAGGTAGCTGGAGCTCTGTGGTCTTCTGCCCCTGCCTGCTGGAAGACCTGCCCATCCTCAGCTCCCTTCATCCAAAAACATAACATCCTTCAGCCTGCATGCATGAGAAAGTTTTCAAAATCTGTCTAACTTAAAAGTTGCCAGCTGTCTGACACTTTGCTTTATGTTTTATGAGCAGTAGCTTAGTAAAGTCTGAAAATTACCCATAATTATTTATTTACTCATATATCCAACTTAAATATTGAGTACCTGATCTGTGCCAGCGAGTCATGCATATGTATTTATTTATTTAGAATATATACAATGTACATGTCCACATTTCATATTTTATAATACAGAAAGGCTCAGAGAGGTTAAGTGACATGTTGAGTCAGATACAAAGTGGCAGTGAGTAAAGGCTAAAAAATCCATGGTTAAGTTTCACAAAAGGTGATAATACTCTGAAGATATCTTCAATAACTTATTGAAGATAAGTTTAATACTCAATAATATACAAAGTGGATTTCACATACATTATTTCATTTAATTCATCAAGTCTATAATTTGCTATAAGGAAAATATTGTTTATTATTATTATTTATTATTGCAAATGCTGGGTGTACAACAAAAGACATTTTATTAAGAGTACCTCTGGGTATGTCACCTTCTAATTTTTGATGAGTCACAGATCTTCAAATAGAGGCTTAGAGTCCTTTTTCCCTAGCATAGCAGAGTAAGTCTAACAAGCCCATTTGCACAAAAAAGTACCAAGAAAATATTCCTAGCTAGTATTGTTACCAAACCAAACCAAATTTCATAACCAGCCAACATTAATTCAACATGCACTTTAATTCAACATGCTCTGTGCCAAAATTTATTGTTCTATCTTGTCTAAGGTGTACACTCCTAGGTACTTCTGTCTGGTTGTTGGATGGGGGACAGCAAATTAAAATAGGGAGAGAAAATCAAGTTCTAAGGAAGTAGTTTGGTGTTGGCACGTGATTAAGCAGATCCCATATTCTACAGCTTTCTATTAGGAACCCTTTCTAAAAAAAAAAAAAATACATTTTTTTATTTTCACCTGAATAGTCAGTAGTGCAGTAGTTCAACAGCATGTTTGTTTTCAACATAATGAGGCCAGATAAGTTTGCAGACAATTCAGCCTGCACACAGAGCACATCATCTGAATAAGAACAGCACACTCATGTAAGAAAAGAAATCTTTAGAGACACTGACTTGTTTCCAAATCATCAAGAAAAAAGCAAAGTGGGAAGGTTCTTGCAAATAGCCCGAGAAAGAGAAGTTGACAGGGGTTCAGTGAAGCAGAAACTTCCCAAGTGCTTCCCTCCCAGGGCAAGTGTCAAGCCAGGTTCAGACCAGGCATTGGTGAGCATGGTGCCTGGCACCTGGCACACACTCAAGACCTGTTTTAGTAGCAGTAATGTAGAAAAGTTTTGAATGTAAACAGGTCTGCCACAGCAAGCTACTTAACATCTCTGTGCCTCGTTTCCCTCATCTAAAAAATACACTGGCAAAGACCATGCCTCAATAAATGCGAGCCATATTTGTATCTTGCAGCAGTGCGGGGAAGTCCTCCCAAAGTGATCAATGTGAAAAGAAAGCAGTTGTGAACTTCAGTCAAAGTTTCAGGAAATGCTGTTCCTAGAGTTTAATCTGATTTGGTCAACCTCACTCTACTTCAATTGCTTGGTTATTAGGATGGAAAAAGCAGAACCATTAACATCAGAGTTGGGGGGTGAAAACACTTTGAACACTACCATGTGTTCATAAACAAGCAGTTATGAGCACAAACATGAAACATGCATGAATAACAAACAGAACGCAGAGCGATGGGAGGTCCCTGGTCACCAACACTTCAGGAACTCAAGGAGAGAGCAGCCCCAGCATTCATCTTCTGTCAGTTCCACTGTCACCTTCCAAAGTGCCTTCACACTGGAAGTTGGCTAGGATTCACATTGGCCAGTTACTGGGGGTTCAGAGGGTCCCATTTTATACATAAAGATTTAAAGCGGGGTGTCCTAAGATAAAGCACATCCACATGTATCACCCTGCCTGCATGTAGCAGTACATAAATATGAGGGTGAATGGCTTAGAAAATAATGTCATTTAATTTTACAATGTGAAAACAATGTCAGTTTTAAAATTTTTTTTTTGTGTTTTGTTTTGTATTTTCAAATTATCCTAATTTCATGCTAAATACTCTGACAACTGGGTGTAAAGTTCTTGACTTCGTAAGTATCACAAAGTATATATATTACATATAAAAATATTATTTTAGAAATCTGAATTCTATTTTAACTTTCAGCCAAAGCTTATTAAAGTGGCCAGTACAAGCTGAATGGGGGCAAATGTTACAGGCTGACTGGGGGCTAATGTTACAGTGATCGAAAGGCAGAAAGCAGCTTATAATTACCCTAATGCTTCTAATAGAGTTACAAACTCAGTGGGCACAGAATTATGTGGGGAGCAGGTTATGTTGGACACCTCTGAACCTTTGAAATCCTATTACTTAGAACCTTGGCAAATGAGCACTAAGTATTTAAAAGAAGATTAAGATGAATTTCCCACTTGGTGTCCTCTTTAATTTGCGCAAAATTATTTGGCTGCTACCTTTTTTGTAAGCTGCTCAGGTTTTTTTTTTTTTTTTTTTTTTTCTTTTTTCATTTTTTGCTGTCTTGCACTGTGCAGTCACAGCCACGGAGTGGGCAGTCCCAACTTTTGCACCACTGACAGCAGCAAGGTCCCTAACAAGTCCCTAACAGGGAACCAGGACTCCCTGAAGCTTAATGAGTCATGCTTACAAGCCACTGGAGGGGATCTGGGCTTCCCTGTGGATTGTATCAGATGATGCCAGGACTTCCTCAAATGAAAACCAAACTGCTCTCCAAGCAGACATTCCCTTGAAACATAAATAATTACCCCAAAGCAACCACCACAGTAAATCTCAACATCTAACCTGCATATTTCCTAAGTACAGCTATCTGATCAACATTTTAACCCTCCTTATGGAATCCTAAAATCATGAATGAGAAGCAAAGCCTAATTTCCCCATTTTATATAAGGAAGAGTGAGGGTTGAAGAGAGGAAGTGACTGGCTGGAGACTACACAATTCATAATCGTGCAAGATCTCACGCATCCCATGAAGTGGGATAATATTCCATTTCCTGAAATACCTGGGAAACATCCTCAACAATTCTTAGCCTTGTGGACATTAAACCCAGGCAGTTCCCATGCCTGGGTTCTCTCCTCAGTTGATTTCTGAGTAAGATCTGGTCTCCAAGTAGCCTTAGACTCTATCTTTCCCTCTGTCTTTCCCACTAAATATGTTATGGGGGGATAGGGACACCCCCGTTTAAATTTTTTTATGGGTTCTTCCGCCTGCGCGCAGCAGCTGCTCAGATATCAAACCCTAATAACCAGGATAGACAAAAGGTTTATTTTTAAATATGAAAAAAACAAACTAAAAGAGTCCACACCCTCACAAATGTTTTAAACAAAATAGAGCCCCACTTCTGCTCCTCAAGGAGCTTTGTGGGGTTTACCTTACTCTTAGAGCACTTCTGGTTAAAAATGCCAGGACCTTGACTCCCAATCCTGTTGCTCCAGTTGGTACCAGATGAATCTAACCATCACAAGCGGGACCCAGGCGGGTCTCCGCAAGGCAGGCCTGTTCAAGTGTCACTGTGGCTCCCCACTTCACCAGGGTTACCTCTCCTCCGCCTTTACACAGGTCTTGCTCCTTAAAAACCGAGTGCTAGGGGAGGTGAGGAAACTCCAGAGGACTCAGCTCCTGGGTCCTTCTCCTGAGGCCCAAAACCTCCGCACCTGATGTCAATCTCCAGGCTCTCACTCTCACTCCACTCTCCATGCTCCTCTCCAAAACTGTATCTATCTCTACACTACATCTTCCCTTTTTATCCTTTTCCTTGCTTCCCATTCACCAAACCGCCTTGGTGTGATACCTCCCTTTGCCCTCTGGGGCTGCCTTCGACCTCAGGACCCTGCATTACATAATCCCAAATCTGCCCAGGTAATCACTTTACTCTAAAAGGGGAAACTGGCGTCAGTCTAGTCTTAGTCTGTCTTTCACATGCAGATAACAGCAATGCCCACATTCCTTTCTCAATGAAAGGAACTGGGTTCATCTTTGGGTCCCAGCTTCAAATATAAGCTCAAGGTCTCTTTCAACTCACAGATTTCTATTGCTTTATCACAGCAGACAAAGCAGGCAACTGGAGCAACAAACTCAAGAACATTTAAGAGCTGCCGGAAACTTCCACACTTTTGGCCCATAATCCACAATATAAAGGTTCAGGGAATTTTTATTTCTTTGTTTTGCCCTGAGGAAGGTGTTAGACGTCTTCTATTCCTGAAAAGTGGAGATGAAGCTCTATCTCCTGTGTTTGGTCTTCAAGGAATTCCCACAATGTTTCATTTCTCTCCCTTTCTCTGTTATAACCTTTTACTAAATAAATTTGCCTCTTTCTGCTTGCTTTCCTGTGTCCTCCAAGTTCCTTCTTCAGTTTTATTAGACCCCAAAATCCCGGAAAAACACAGTAACAGTTACCAAGCCAGGTCTCCCCTACATTGTCTCCTTCTCTTCTTGGTGAAACTTATTAGTATAAACAACCAATTTTAAATCTCCATTTCATGGGACTGAATCATGGAGCCAGAGAAGAGGAGGGGGAAGGAGGTGCGGGAGGTGAGGAGCACAAAAGATCAGGATAGTTAACAAATGTTAGTGAAGTGGTAAAGCCCCGGGGTACACAATAATGGACTAATGTAATATAAATATAAATATACATATATATGCAACACACACACACACACACACACACATTTACCAGATATCGGAAGAGAACAACGGGTCAAACAATCAACAACTGAACATCAACTTAATCAACCAACAAATCGCAGAAAAATGGGAGATGGAGTGACTGGAGGGGGGCTACGGAGGGGAGGATACAGAGGGAGGAGGAGGGATCAATTAATGCACCATTTTATTGACAAATCAATAAAATGAATTTTTCAAATAAAAAAATAAAAACACACACAGAAAAATAAATTAGGTAACTACTTTAAAATAACTAAATAAATAAATCTCCATTTCATTTTAATTACTTTAATCCAGACAAGCAAGAGATTTTTCAATCTATACAGAGGATACAGCTGATTCCTCTGGGGAAGAGGCTAGGAGTGGGGGGGAGGGGAGGAACCACACCTGTTCCTCTCCCAAAGGTCCATCAGGCTGGGTTCGCAGAGTGACTGGGTAGATTTCCTGCCTGCTCAATCCCACACTTTTTGAAATATCTGAGAAACTATTAAAGGTATTAGAAATTCCTTTAGGTTTCCTAGCAAATCTAGCTTTTGCTTATTTACAAGACTTTAAAAATCACTAAGAATTCCATTCTACCTACTCAAAAAAGTGTTGAAAGAAATGTTTGTACAGCCGGGCACGGTGGTGTATGCTTGTAAACGACAGCTTATGGAGCCCCAGCGGGGTCTGGGGATCCCTGTTCGAGTCCTGCCCGGGGCAACACTCCGTAGTACCGCGAGCAACGTGAGCCTGCGGTTCCATGGGCAAAAATAGCGAAACCTAGTCTCAACCAAAAAAAAAAAAAAAAAAAAAAAAAAAAAAAAAAAAAAAAAAAAAAAAAAAAAAAAAAAAAAAAAAAAAAAAAAAAAAAAAAAAAAAAGATAGTTTGCTCAAGATAACAGGGTTATCAGGTAACAGACCCAGGGGTCTGACTCCAAAGTCCACTTTTTTCTTTCACTCTACCACCCAGTTTTTGCAAGCACTCAGTCTCAGAGAAGACAAGCTCTATTTGTGTGTGTGTGTGTGTGTGTGTGTGTGTGTGTGTGTGTGTCTGTAAGAACATTGCAGCTTCAAACTCAGTCCTCCATGTCAGTGTGGTGATGTTAGCATGTCACAGATATTAACACACACCAGTTGACTAGTTACCAGGTATCTCAATAGGCAACAATGCAACTACAACCCTTTGATATTTGGTGTTCAGTTTTGGGGAGCCCTGGCTTGGTTATAGCTGCAGGACTCTTGGAAGGAACAGAGTACAGCAACTGAAAGGTTTAGAACATATACAGGACATGACAGGATAAGAAATGGTAGGGGAGAGAGTGAAGAAAAGCCAATACTCTATTCTCATTATTTCTAAAATAAAATGAATGACAAAGTGCAACAATAAATGATAAAATCCACTGAGGGAGACAGTATAGACAGAAAAGGAAGAGAAAAGTTGTAACAAACTTGTCCTGTTACATGAAACAATTTCCCTTCAATAGGTCAAACATTTCTCTGAAGTCCGGGAGATATTTATTATAAATTGGTGACCCGCCAATGCTAACAATAGCTATTTTAATACATCAACAACAGTACTGGGGGCCACAGCCCCCTAACAGTGACAGATGGAAAACAAAGTTTTGCCAGGTCACCTGGCTTGTTTAAGGTTTCCAAGCTAGTCACCAGCAGGTGTTCCAGCACTGTTCTGTTCACAGGCCACTGTGGAACTGGACAGACAGGAGGCCTCACTCCTATAGGGGCTATGGCACAAAGTGTCCAGTTTCCCATCTATCTGTACCGAGATGCAGGAGGACTGTAATAAACTGAAGAAAGGGTGGCCAGTCTAAAAGATAAAGCTGCTGGTCAGTACAAGTGAATATGATCATACAGGAAATAAGGTCGACTGCTTCTATATTTTAAATTTGGAAAACTGGTCTGAGGAAAGTTTCTCCACTTTTAAATAGTGTCCTGAATTTTGAAAAATCACAGTGGTCAAATCAAACACCTTATACAGGGTAAACCAAGACCAAAGGTAACCAGCTTTAGACCTATTGTATATGTAAATGTAAATGTTGTTGATGGCAGCCAGGAAAGAGATGACTTAGCTGAGGCTAAGGGTTGATTTGGAAGTAATGAACTAAATGACAATTTATTAACAAATTTATAGGGGCAAGGATTGGGTGAATTTTTAAAGGAATGCAAACGGTGAGTGGGACAATTAAATTGGTTGACATATTAGTTTTTGAGAGGTAATTGGAAGCAGGGGGGATTGTTCACAGGTGATCATTCTCTCTGTTAAGAGGGATTTCTATTTTGGAGAAGCAGGGACCACCATCACATCTTCAGAGGATCAGTGCTAGTTTTTGTCTCCAGTTTGCTGGAGGCAATGAAGGCTGAGAGGGAGTTTTCTCCATCTTACACCTATCACAGCCAACCTGTCAAAGTTTCCTAGCTTATGTTAAACAAAAAGGAGGGACAGCCTATGCCATTTACAAAATGTAAATGCAAATGAAGGGCTAGATCAAAGGCCCCTACTAAGGGATCATAGGGGTTAATTTATTTGTGCTAAAATCTGCATGTCCACTTAGCATTAGCCCTGCTTCTCATGCCTACATATTATTTCTCAAATATATGTAGACACTATTATAGCAAAAATCAAAGTAATTCACAAGATGAAGTTCACAGTAGCTTTCTATGACAGTTCTTATCCCTCCACCCCCATGAACAGATTATAACCACTACCATCATAATTAGTTTTTTAAAACTCTCCTATTTAGAAAAGGTTGGAAACAATTGGACTAGACTACTTCTAAAGTTCATATTTTTATAATCCCATGACTAAATGCTACATAGAGGTAGGCAACCAGGAAAGACAAAAATGTTCCCTAAATACACTAAGGTACCCCTCTTAACACTCAGTACACACATGGCCAGCTCTATGCCTCAAGGTGAACACTACAACCAGCTGCTAAAGTTCAGAGCAAAAGCCAAATAGCAATAGAGGCCAGCAATACTTACTCACCTTCCCGAATGTTTATTGAATAATCATGTTTCAGACAAGTTAAAAGACAAAAGCAGACACTTGATCTACTATTATGGAACTTTATGGCAGTTGGAAATATCAGAGGTCAATCACTAATCACTGCAAATTCGTTACTTATCAGTGCAACTAAGAAACCTGTGAAGTTAAATGCCAGGTTAAGAGCCTGAGCAGTCTGGGTTTAATGGAGTTAAGATGTCATGGTAAGCAGAAGTAAAGGGGAGGATGTGGACTGTGGCATTGTGGATGGGGCATTCCTGCAGAAGACTGAATGGGCAGAAATGTAGTATTCCCAAAGAACCGAAAGGTCAATAAGGCTGAAACTGAAAGACTGAGAGCCTCTAAGGTTTGAGATGAAGCTTGCAAAGGCCTTGGGAGACAGAGCGTTGGGGCCTTCTCATCATATTTAGAACACTGGTGCTGTTACATAAAGAGAGGGTGCAGAGTGGGTGCTGTACACAGTGACCATGTCATAGCAGGGACACAGTTATTTGGTATAAGCTAAGTGGTAGTAAGAGATGTACTTACAGATGAGACAGGAACTGGTTATGCAAAGGCCTTGTAAAATACCCTGAGGATTCTGCTCTCTGTGTGAAGAATGACTGTCTATCTCTGAGGATTTAGATATATTTAAAAGCATAGAGAAAGGATTTAAGGGATGCAAAAGTAAGAGCAGGAAATTGTGAGATGATTGCAATTATGGTAGTTGTTCAGACTAGGGTGGTAACAGTGGCAGGGAGGTAAGAAATGGAGTCTCAGATAACAGGCAGGATAGGGGCTTCAGTTCCTTTTCAGTTCTGGAATAGAAGGACGAGAAGGAGCACAGGATGAATGACAAGCTCCTGTCTTTGGCACTTTGGTGAATGGTGGTGTGGCCAGATTTGGATTATAAACACTGGACACTTGATTTGGCACACCTTTGGATCATCCAAGTGGAATTGTCAAAGAGACAGGTAAAAGGTCAGGCCTGGGGCACAGATGGGCGGCAGGAACAAAGATGGAAAACAGAGCACAGAGCGTCTGTAACACAAATCAGAGGAAGTGTAACAGGAGGAACAGCAGCAGCCACCAAGGGTTAGACAGAGTCCATCCTGGAAGTGGAGGCTGAGAAAGGGGAGAAGAGGGAAGGTAAGTTGCCATGGAAACCAAGCAGGGCCACTTTCAAATCATACATCAACAATACCACACTTTGTTTTTCTTGTTTTGATTTGGTTTCTTCTTTAGGGGATGGTCACTATATGTACTTTCTTATTTTTTGTCCATTGTCCATCTCCTTCAGGGCTTGTATCATCATGAAGGCTTTGGTCCCTGTTATATTCTTATCACCCACCAGAAAGGCTTTATAGCACACAGGTTCTTCAAGATCTCTGTTGGAAGAATGTATGAAGAATGAATTTGTGAATCTTTAAGGAAAAAGTCAGTAATGAAGGAAAAATTGCAAATGAAGGGGCAGGGATGATCTCCACAGCAGAAGGCTAAATGGCAAAAAGATAAGAGACAGGATCAAAGATTGAGACATCTTGAATGATACAAGGGTACTCACAAGTATCATTTCCCATCAATTCTCTTCTCCAAGAAACAGATTACAGATTATAAAATTCTCTCCCATGAGTTTCTATCTAATCCTATGGGTTGACCAATTCAGGAAACTCCCATCCCCAATGACTGTTTTGCAGGAAAAACATGACTTAAGTAGTCTGGGAACGAGGCTTCTTTGAGGATTCTAATTCCAGCCCTCTGTATCATGAACATTAAGATCAAGAATTTACTTCAGGCCAGAAACGGACTTTGTTAGCAAGATGCCTCAGTGCTGCAGGTTCAAGGTTTTAAAACCAATCAATGTAGAAAAAATTGCCTATTCATACTAGGGAAACTAAACAAGGTCTTCCAACAAGTAATTATTTACTTTTCAAAAGTAGTCCCAGCACTAAAGAAGCAGATTCCTTAGATCACATGAACTTAATTCAATTTATAAATTTTGATTTCAAAGTAAATTTCCTATCATTATGTTTGGCAGCTGCTTTTCATGGCAAATAAATATGTTCCCCACTCTCCCCGCAATGATGGAAAATATTAACTATGCCCTAGTTAAAGATTCTAAATCTAGAAAGAAACTCACTGGGTGGAGAGGGAATGGAAGAAAGGGAGATAAAAGCCCTGCACCTTCACAAGACTGCCCTAATTTACTTAGCATCACAGGCCTGGTTGACCTTTACACAGCCTTAAATCAATCACTTACCTGCAGCACACCTTTATGTTCAAAATGAGAAAACTTGGATAAGACAAGATTTCACACAGAGGCTTTTCAATGAACATAAACCGCAAGCATCAAAAAAAGGCTGTGTCCTGAGGGCTGCCAAGGTAAACCAGATAAATGAATATAAAGGCTCTGACCAGAAGCAGACGCTGCTGGAAGGTGAAACCAGCCTTTCTTGCTCTCCACTAGGTCAATATTCCTGCTCTTCCACTGTCCCCATTAGATTGGAGCACAACATTGTGTTTGTTTGCTAGCACCCAACACAGAGCCTGGTCTCAGGAGGGTGCTCAGGCTTTAGACACTGGAGGGAGGAAGGGTTTGGACAACAGAGGTCAGAATACTACCTCTGTCCTCAGCTGAGCAAGTGTGTGCACAGGTTTAGTTTCCTTCTCTGTGAAATGGGGGTGATAAAAGTACCTGATCAGAGATTGTTGTGAAGTTTCAGTGGGTTAATGATTATAGAGTGCTTTGAAGGATCCCTGGAAACGTTTCCCAATATCATCACCACCAAGTTGATCGTAAGCAAGTTACTATTTCCCCAGGATTGAATTTATGCACCACTACAATGAAGAAGTTGGATGAACTGATCCCAGGAAAAGCCTCGTGAGTTTAACCCCTCTAATTCTTTGAAGTCTACTACAGTTCTCAAGACTCTGAGCACTGGGCTCTGCAGTAGGAAGGGAAGGTACTGGTTCTCCTTGTGAAGCCAGGACCCAATATGGACAATGCTATTCATAGAGAAAGGAATGTGGGCATTGCTATCACGTACATCTGAAAGACAAAAAGACTAAGACTGAGGCCAGATAAGGCCACAACTCTTTTGCTTTTTCTTTTCTTTTTTTTTTTTTTTTTTTTTTTTTTTTTTTTTTTTACTGTAAAGCGATTATCTGGGCAGACTTGGTGATGATGCTAATGAAGGGTCCCGAGGTGCTGACTCACAAGGCCCAGAGCGAGCAGGGAAGTACAGACCAGCAAGGGTGTGGTTGTGAATTGGGGGCCTCCGGTTAAAGAGGGGAGGAGGAGCAAAGAAAAGGATAAAAAGAGAAGAAGGGAGCAGAAAGGAGATACTATTTCGGAGAGGATTGCTGAGCGAGAGTGAGAACCTGGTAATTAGCTTCAGTTGCAGAGGTTTTCGGCTTCAGTCGAAGGACCGAGGAGCTGAGTCCCTTGGAGCTTCCTCACCTCCCTGGCATTCAGATTCCTGAGGATCCAGAGCTGTGTGAAGGTGGAGGCACGGTGAAACTCGGATAGGCCTGCCTCGGACCCACCCGTATTGGTTGGGTTCACCTGGTGTCAACCGGAGTGACAGAAGAACTGGAGTCAAGGACATAGCCTGGTGTTTCAACCAGAAGTACCCTAAGACTGAGGTAAACCCCATGAAGCTCCTTGAGGAGCAGAAGTGGGGCTCTTTTTTTTTTTTTTTTTTTTTTTTTTTTTTT
>PVHY01002245.1:0-38266 GCA_004024945.1 Uropsilus gracilis | reverse complement strand
TACTCCTCCCTACCCTCCCATTTTTAATAAAGCAGCACCTTTTCCTCGTGCATTATCCAGGACAGAAGATATCCAAACTGATGAAGATGTAACTACACAGTGGCAGACCTCCTTTATTTTTTTCAAAGAAAAAGGCCATGATTAAGCAACTTAAATAACTACCCTAAGCAACTGTGTATCCCCATCTTCCAAGCAATCACCTTGCAGATGTTTGGAGCTGGATTCTTTGCAAAGTTGTACAATTTCCTCTAGAAGCTCGCTCTCACCAGCTCAGAGAGTTGTTTTAAAAACACACACATTTAATTCTCCTTAAAAAAGTCGAACGAGGGAATGGCTCAACAGAGCGCTCTTCAAGCCCATAAACACCGAGACTACATTTGAGAAGTGTGGAGCAAAAGGCAAAAACCAAACCCAAGTTTTTTAACATGTTCCATTCAACTTCTCAAAGCAAACTCGTGTTCCATTTGCACTGCCCTTCACTCGGACAGAGGGGAGGATAAAAGCCGACAGGGAAGATAGTATCCTGGGATGACCAGCAACAAGGAGGTGGACCGAAACCCAAGTAAAAGCAGGCAGAAGGCGAGCGCTGTCTTTCTCTGTGGTTAACATTGGTTTTCCCCATTAGATTTTCCACTACCGGGAAAACTGAGCCAGGCTGTATTTGCGGAGCGCAGAAACACGCGTTAGGGCAGCGCTACACCGAGTCCCAGTTCTGCGGCACGTTAACTGCCAGGCCAAGCACGATCAGTCAGTCGGGTTCCACCCGCCGGGCCAAAAGCTAATGGGAGGCTCCCAGCAGCCGACACTCCTGCAGCTCCGTAGCGACAGTGCCACCTGAGTGTCAGGACACCTGGGAGGGGGGTCAGACTCCGAGGCCGGCTCAGCAATTTTCCTTTAGACACCATTCAACGATCTGTTTAAAGAACTGGAGGTGCTGGGCAGAGAGGATGGCGTGGCATTATTCTCACCCCGACGTCTCCTGGGGTGGGAAACTCCGGGCAACTCTCTCGGCCAGCACAGGGACAATACACAAAGGGTAAGGGGCCGGCGTTCCTTGAGATCAGAGCTCTGAGCTGGGTCGTTTTGGAGCTGGGAATTCCCAGACCAGCCAGCAGCCCGAAGCAGCACCGGAAATGCTTCCGATCGCTTCAAAGGGAAGTCGATTTGCAAATCAAAGTTGCAGGAACTCTGGGCGCCCAGCCTACTTCAGCGGGTTACTAGGGAACACCCAACAAGTTTGGTCACCGGGGGCTCGGCGTGACAGCGCCGCGCCGCAAGACTAGAGAAGCAACTTGTCGCTCCCGCGCCGAGCCAGAGCGCCAAGCTGTCTCCGCGCCCGGAGCTCAGGAGAGGACCCGGGACTCAGAGCTGGGAAAAACGCAGGTCCCAGCCTCCGGAGCCAAACCCCTAAATTGAAAAGCGCTGCCGGGTCTCACCTGAACCGCGCGGCTTCCAGGGGCTCACCCCCCCCCCCCCCGGCAGAGAGACGTACCACCGCGGGCACTTCACCTGTCTACCAGTCTCCGGCGGGTGCAAAATTAACAAAAGAGCCAGAGAACAGGGAAGGGGAAAGACCGGCGCAAAGTAGAGTAAGGAGATGAGGGAAGACAGCTCAGCGTTAGCCTGAGAGACAGAAGGCAGAGGCGGAACAGATAGGTGGTCTACCCCAGGCACCCGGCTCTGGGAAGGAAACCAAGAAGCATAGACAGGGCAGGAAGGGGGAATGGGTTCTTCACCCCTCTTCCCATCACACATACACCTCCCCCTTTTTCTCCTTACCCAGCATGGAAAAGATGAAATCCTTGGCTGTATGAATCTCCAGCGCTCTCTGGTCATCGTATTCCCGCTGGTCGTGCTTCGTGAATTCTTGGATGAGTTTGTTCAATTCCTCCACTCGAGCTCCAGACCTGAAATCCAGCTCCGGGAACGTAGGCTTGTTGTTACAGCCGAGGGAGGCTGCCTTGCTGGCGGTGGGAGCCGCCATCTTCATGCAAAACGCGCCGAGTAGCAGCTCCGCCGCGGCGGCAGCACCCACCCCCGCCCCCCACCCCGCCCCCCTGGGCCTCCTCCCTTTGCCGGCTCCCTGGCTGTGGCCCCGGCCGGTGGGCGGGCTGGCTAGAGGGCTAGGTCTAGGCGGGCGGTCCCAGCTCTCCGCGCTCCCGACGTCCGGGATTCAGAAGGAGCTGGACTGCAGAGAGGGTGCGTGTGTGGCCCCAACACCCTTTCCTGCCTCCCCACGCCGCCCCGGTGCGGCAGGTCCCTGCTCTCCTGTGGACCTTGCTGGCAGCGGCGACAGTGGTCGTAGCGCCAACCCGAGTCACCCCCCCGGAGCAAGGAAAGTGAAGTGGAAACAATGTGAAATTCACCAGCTCTGAAATCAACAAGCTGCCGGCTCCCGTGCTACGGAGCCAGCGCCAGCGCCCCCATTTAAAGGGACAGCGCACCCAGTGGAAAGAAAAATAAATAAATGACAGAGGTCTGCGCGCCTAAGCCACTTGCCAATCTGTACTCTGGCAGACGTTCGAGGAGTGGACGTATTCCTTCTCTATCTCCACCCCCTTTGGGGCATGGCTTGCCAAGCACTTTCAAGGAGAAGGAATCTTCCTCTGTCTGATTTTAAGGGCGGTGTCTTGGGCTAGGACATCTCTCTATGGGCGTGTTTCCGTCCCAAGAACTCCAGTGCCTTTAGATCATGAAGGAACCTGCTTAAGGAAAATGAAATGTATTTTCTCCCCTTTTGCACAGACGACCAAGCATGATTGGATTAAGCTTATCAAAAATGAGTGCCCACCCGCCCGGCTTAGATACTCCTATTCATCACTAAATTATCCCTACCTTTGCCCCTAGGCAGTTAATTTCCCTCTATAACAACTTATTCAACTAAACATATGAGTTAATGAGGTCCAACCTGCTCCATTGTAATGACAGGGAAACTAAAGTGAAAGTGTGGGTGTGGGGGAGGGGTCAACGGATGAATCGCCCCAGGTTCCAATGAATGTTGAATAATGAGGTGAAAATTCTTTGATTCAATACTATTTGAACACTCACTATTTGCCAGGCTGAGTGCCCAAATCTGAGGGATTATGAGCTAAAGGACATGGTTCCATCTAAGTCACGGTCTATTAGACAAAATAGGATTTCAGAGATGTTTCTCAGGTTTTGATGCAAACATTTAGGAGGCCTGTTGGTTCTTAGAAACAAATTCCTTTCTTTTCTATCCCACAGTCATGATTTAGATAGAACCTTTCATTTTCTTACATACTTTCTCATGGCCAGGAATATAAACTGTTTCAGTAGACTTGGAAAGTAGTCCAGGTTCTGCCTTGTCTTGCCCTATAAAATGGAGATAATAATTCCTGTCTCATAGGTTGCCGTGAGGACTGCATGAAATAAAGTGGGTTATGCACTTTGTGCAAGGTCTAACATAACACATAATTAAATATTAGCTGCTACTATTAGCTGCTACTATGATTGTTATGAACCTATCCCTTTTCCAATCTGTTCTCCACAGTGTTGCCACGGTGATCTTTACAAAACACAGATCTGACTGCTGACATGCTCCTGACTTCCTTTCCTCGTTTTTCTTGTCCCAATTTTATTTGTTGTCTATTTTCCCTGATTATATAGGCTTTTCCCTACATTCTTGTATACCCCATTGTTCTCTCACTACCATATTATTCATGATCCCTTCCCAATTTTAAATGAAGCCAATTACTACCTTTTTCTAAAAGCCTTCTGTAAGACTCAGCCCCAAAGCAGTAACAACCTTCATTATAACCCTTTCAGAAACTTTCATGACAATGATGAATTTTGACCTTGCTTTATCATGGTTAATGCAAGTTTCAAACGATGAGATTCTTCAAAATAAAAATTACATCTACACTTCCAAAATACAATGATATAAACCAGTGGTATTTCAATAAAAAATTTAAACAAAAAACACAAAAATTTTAATATAAAAAGATTTATGTATGCCTATGTAAACAGAACTTGCACCAAGTCATGGAACTATCCTTAAGTGCTCTTCAGTCATGGGAGGACACAGCAGGACCTGTGCTGATAATAAAGGCTATTGGAAGAAGGGTGTGAAAAATCCTTGGCTGTGTTGTGGCGTGTGTCTTTAATCCCAGCCTAGGGAGGGAGGGGAGAATATTACTTGAGTCTGAACGTTTGAGACTACCTCAGGCAACATGGAGAGACCTAGTCTCAAAAAATAGAAAATAATTCGGTGTGGTGGCATGCACCTGTAATCCCAGCTACCTGAGGGGCTGAGGCTGGGGATCACTTGAGTCCGTGGCATTGGGACTACCCTGGGCAACACAGTAAGACCTAGTTTCAAAAAAAAAAAAAAAAAAAAAAGAGGGTGTGAAAAATCCAATACTTCATTTACAATGCTCTACTTTTATATGTTCTTCTAGGCTCTGATAAGATGGTATAAACATATCTTGTTGAATTGACAAAATAGGGAAAGAGGACCAGGAGCCATAATTTCATAATTTAGTCTCTTGTGAGATTGTTTTAACCTCTGGATCCTACCACGTCCTCATAATCAGGTGCTATATTTGTCTATTACTATTGTAAGCACTGCATTTAGTACAACTGAAGCATCTTGTAACCTTAATATGTTTGAATGAATGAAAAATAATTCCAAATAAGCCCAAAGTCCAAGAAAGTGTCTTTTTATTTATTTATTAATTTATTTATTTAGAGACTAGGTCTCGCTAATTTTGCCCATGGAACCACAGGCTCATTTTGCCCGGGGTACCACAGACTCAAGCAATCCCCAGCCTCAGCTTCCCAGGTAGCTGGGATTACAGGTGCGCACCACCACACCCAGCTATTTTTTGGAACCAGGTCTTGCTACGGGCCCCAGTCAGGACTCGAACCGTGAACCCTAGCCCCCGCCGCTTCATAGGCTGAAGCTTACAGGCATGAGCCACAATGTCTGGCCCTTGTTTTATTTTCTTACATTGTTCTTCATTTTTGTACAATGCTTGATTTCTCTCCTCACTTGTAGTCCTCAAAATTCTCCCACCACCACCACAATTCCTGTGCTCTTCCTGCCCCTGCTTTGGGCCTGGGATGTGTGCCTTAGATCTGTGATTTACCTGAAAGCTTTATCTTTTTCCTGATCCTTTATTAGGTTTCCCATATGCCCCTAAAAGTGAGATCATCAGATATTTTTCTTTTTCCCTTCTCACTTATTTCACTTAGCATAATCCCTCTAAAAAAAACCAGTCTTTGGATGCATTTTGCTACAATTAAGTAATTTAATGTAAATTATCTACAGTTTTCTAGCATAGAATTGTGTAAATTTAGGTGTTACTGCTTGGATTTCATTAAATGTGCTAATCTCATGCCTTTTTACCCCATGTAGATTATATGACCTGAGGGATAGAAAGGTGATGGAGAGGTAGGTTTTAAAAAAATGGAAATATCTATTTGAAGACATTCATTAAAGTGATTAGATGGGTAATGAAAGTGCATATTTCTAAAATTTTGACAAATCACCCGGAGAAGGTCAGTGGCATCTAACAACTAAATAAGCACTAGGTAGGTCATTCCTTAACTTGCTCCTGCAATATCAAATAGACCAGAGAAACTTCAGGCTTTTCCAAATTGTTGTCCCACTTAGAAATAGCTCTGCCCTTCTATTTTCCGACTCCCAAATTTTATTAATGTGTGAAAGTCTTCTTGCTTCTCTGGAGCTGTTTGGAAGTTTGTGGCAAACTCTCAGCCATGAATAACTGGGCTGTGTAGAGCATGTATTAAAAATAGCAAACTCCACATCCACATGATGGATTAACAAAATATAATTTTAAACAAAGATTCTCTATTTAAATCTCTAAGTCCAGACCACAAGATCTGACTCTCTTGGGCAGTTAGATTTTTCAGGAAAAGTCTAGCAAATGGAAATGGCCTGAGATTTGGGCAGTTAGATTTTTTAATAAACGTCTAGCAAATGGAAATGGCCCAAGAAAAAGAGATGCTAATGTCATAGACATATGGAAAGTTGCTAACAGGAGGGACTTGAAGGGTAAGTTCCATCCACCACTTCACTATGGAACTAGACCTGAGAGAAAGAGAAAGGAGATTGCCCAAAATAGCAGAGACAGTGCTATTTCTATTTTTCATGTTAACTGCAACTTTAGTAAATATTTACTGCCTTCAGATCACCAGAGCTGGCATGAAAAATGACTTGAAATTTGACCAGAATCACAGTAAAGCTAAACGAAGAGTGACAAAACATGTTCATTGTTCTTGAAAGCGAATTCTCTATATTCCTCACATTGATACAATCTCACTGTGTTTCTCTTTCTCTGCCTTGTTTCACTAAGCATCATAGGCTCTTGTTTTATCCATTTTGTTTCAAATAACAAGATTTCATTTTTTTAATGGCTGAAGTTTATTCCACTGTGAATATATATCACTCAAAGGGGAAGAGGGACTGAGGTGTGGGACAATGGGGTTATTTATTATTATTATTATTATTAGCTTAATTTGTTCTTTAGGTTACAACCTCTGTAAGTGTTCTTTTTTTTTTTTTTTGTTCCCCTCCCTCCTCCCTCTGGTGCCCCTTGCATTCTCCCAAACCCCACTCTTGGTTGTTTATTAGTTGTGCTAAGTCCATCAGTCTCTTTTCTATGGTAGTGTCTTTTCACTGGATGAGTGAGGGACAGCGTTGTCGGATTCAGGTGAGCCTTGCTGTAAGGTTTTTAGTCTTAAGTTTGCATTGGGTAGTCATTTGTGATCTGTCCATGTTTTCTTGCTGCAGGCCATCTTCTCCAATCCCATCTCCATTGCTTTGCTGCTTTTCCTTATGGCTCTGGTGTCAGATTTAGGGAGTCTCGCCCCCAGTCAGTGTTGGTCAAGAAGTTTCTCTGTGAATACCAGCATTTGTGAATGACCTTTGAAGATCATCTCCTCAGCTTCAGTTTGCACTTTTGATGTGAGGCCGATTACCCCATCTTTGGTGGTCCTCTCCTCTCCTATAGTGAGGGGAGGGTGTGTTGCTCTCCTTGAAGGCATCCCCAAAATGAAGTCCCGGGTCTTCTTGGCCCAGCAAGCGCACAAGTGTGCATGGTGACATCGTCTCTCTACAGTTGTTTCTCCTGTGTCGCATGCACTGGTTCTCTTGGTTGTTCATCTGCTGTGTCCAGCTCAGGCCTGTGGGCTGGACTTTTGCATGGTCCCTCACCTGTTCTATGTTGGGGTTGCACATATTCTGGTCCTCTGAAATTTAGCTGGAGTAAGAGAGACATGGAAGGGCTCCTCCCACCCTGTGTGGGAACCTCCCAGTGTGGGGGCGGGCCCAGTTGGCCTGCCCTGCGTCTTCCCAGGCTCCCTCTGGGTTAGGGGCTGGGGGCAACATGGCACTGCCTAGCCAAGCTGCAAGTGGCTGCCCAGTGCTGCAACCACTCGCTGGTGGGTGACGGTTGTTCCCCCACCCTGCCCCCCTCCTGAGTCCATCCAGATGGGGGAACTCATCCCAGAAGCCTGACCTCCCTTGCTCCCCGCTGGCAAGGGAGCCCCCAAAGAGGTTAATTTTATGCTTAAGAATGGAACTGGAGGCCAGGCATGGTGGCACGTGCCTATAAACGGCAGCCTAGGAAGCTGCGGCAGGGACCGGGGATCACAGTTTGAGTCCCGCCTGCGGCAACATAGCGAGCCCTATTCCAAAGAATTAGCTGGGCGAGGCCGGGCATGATGGCACATACCGAGGAAGCCACAGCCTGGGGCACATAGCAAGACCTAATCCCTCCTCAAAAAAATAGCTGGGCATGCTGGCATGTGCCTGTAATCCCTGGAAAGCTGAGGCTGGGGATTGCTTGAGTCCGTGGTACCTCAGGCAATGTGAGCCTGTGGTTCCATGGGCAAAAATAGAGAGACCTAGTCTCAAAAAAAAAAAAAAAGAATGGAACTGGACCTTTGCTGTTGAACTTAATGTAGTACATACATATGCTGATCTTCAATGTTGCACACTGGAAATTTAAATAATGTTATAATGTATGTGCTTAAATTAAAATAAACATTTAAGAAAGTTAAATCTCAAACCAGGAACTGCTGAGATTTGGAATTACTCTGATACTCTTTTTCATATTTTAGGAGGATAGTCAACAAAAGGACAGATCCTTGTATTTATTTGTCATTTGGAAGTAGAATTCACATATTTTATTCAGCGCTTTGTTATGTAAAACATTTCTAAATCAACCATTAAAATAATAAAAAGTATATGATTCATAAATAGTAACATGAAGAAAATACTCCAAAGGACATAACAGAGAAAAAAAAAATCAAAAACATAATAAAGTGATCACCAAATAAGATGACAGTAATAAACACAAATTAATCAGTATTCACAATAAATGTATACTTTTGAAAAAATATCTTAGTAATTCACAAAATTGTTCAGGGGCACATGACCCTCTTAGAAATGGGCATTTTTAACTTGGGTGATATTTTGCCATTGAAATGTTAGTTAGGTTCCCAAGACAGAGCGAATAACCCTCTTAATATCAGTTATTCTGTTCCAATGAGGGAACTCCACAGTGAAGACCACCCCCTCTGATGCATCCATGTGGATCAAGATGGCCTCTTTCTACCCCCTCTCTCAAGTCTGTGCCTCAATAGCCCTGAGGATCTGGGTGATCTAGCAAAGGAGAAACTCCAGCAATATATATCTTTGCACCAAAATCTGCCCTTTTCATTTTTGTTCCTGTGCATAAGGGGAGCCCAATCTGGATAAACAGGAAGAAGAAAATGGACTCACAAAGAGAAGCAACAATATCTGATAACGAATATTAACAGGTGTCATTTCTTACCATGATATAGCACTTGATAATTCAATGAAGCACTCAGCACAAATATCTATTATCAGTAGTGTTTTAGAGATAAGAAACAGGTTCAGAGAGATGGTTTTGTGAGGTCTTGAGCTAATAATTGTCATCTTTCAACTCTCTATTTCAGTGGCATTTCCTGCTGGTGACATTCGCTGACTTCTTCCACCCCCACACCCAGATCTAAGTTGCCTATACTTCCTGCAGATGTTGCTACTTTTTATTTTACCACTGCTCTTTTTCATACTTCATTGTACCTGCCTGATAGTTTGTCTCAGTCACAAAATGTTTTGCCACTAGTGACTGAGACTTTGGCTACCTTGATCACAGACAGATCTCCAGTGCCTATCATGGGGTTTGGCACTTGGTAGGCTGTGAATAAATGTCTGATAAATGAAAGAGTAAATGGATGAACAGGAGCCTGGCTCAGGCCCCAAGCTCAGATATTTTGATTCATGACCCAGATTTTTCCACCCAACCTCACTGACTGTTAATAATCATTGAGTATCAAGACAAAACACCAATAATTTCTTATATTTCAGAGAGCTTTCCACATCACCCAGCATTCCACAGTGCAACCTTAATCCAAAGACTGATTCAAGTTTCATCAAGGCAAGCAAATTTCACTATCCTAAAAAACAAAGTAAGTTCATTTAATCAATAAACTTTATGACAAGATAACTAAAATATAAAGTTTAAATTTTCAGTTCTTCTTTAGGGAATACCTGGTGTCCTTGACCTCTGTATGTCAAGTAAGAAAATAATAAACTGATGACTTACCTGAGAAATATTGTCATACAAATGCCCCAATCTCATCAACTATTCTGGGGAAACTGCAACCCCCCTAGCCTCTTTACCAATCCCTGGTACTGCTAATTGGGCAAGTGGCCTGCTTGTGATGCCAATATTGAGGCCAATCATCAGGTTTGCCAATCTGTGTAGGCTCTTTGTTGGTTCCAGCAGTTACATATATATACACTATGCAGGGAAGGGCCAGGGCCAGGCCAGGGCCTGGGCTCAGAGACAAAAGAGGCAGCTGTCTCTCTCTGTCTCTCCCTGTCTCCCTGTCTCTGTCTCTGTCTCTGTCTCTCTCTCTGTTTCTCTCTCCCCCCTCACCCTTTCCTCCCAGGCCAAGATGAGCCCACTCACACATGCACATACTCACAAGGTCCAAGTGCATACACAATCATGTGAAGGGCATAATACCACAGCTGCTGGTTACACAGGCTTATACAAGAAAAAATCCTGTTCAACTCATTGACCCTGTACTGCTCCATCCCCTTCTGACCCTTGACCTTGCCAACAACCTAACTCTTGGCCCCCTCACCAATCCCTATCCTGTCTTGTAGTTACCTTGGCTGCTGGGTCAGGTGCCAGGTGACCATGAAGACTGGAGAAGTTTGATTGGTTTGTCTGAGAGCAATTAAATAAAAGACTGTCACGGGGAAAAAGAATTTGTATTTTTTATGAGTGATCACAGAGGACAGAACCAGGACAGATGGGTGACAGTTACAGAAATAGTGTCTTCAACTCAGGACACAGCATTTTCTAACAATTGGAAACGCAGCACAGGCTATGCTTCCTTATGAAATAGTAAACCTTACATCACAGGAGGTGTTCAGCACTGTGTTTCCCATCTGCTAGGGTTATAGTGGGAGAAGCTCCCGAGTTTGTAAGGCACTTAGACCATGACCTCTGATGTGCTTTTTAGCTCTGGGAAGCTTCATCTCAGTGATTCTTTTTCAGTTCATGTAAAACTGAGAACTGGTTTCCCATGAGGATTCTCTTCACAAAAGAAATATGTCCTGAACTCCACACACAAGGTATTTTGTATCCATTTTCACCTATAGGCCCAAAAGCAGAAGAGTGTCCTTTCTTTTGCTGGGCTTCTGAGTATATTAGTCAATGTTTCTGACTTTCCCACTGTACAGTTCTGGCAGGCTTTTTCATCCCACCCCCTACAAAGTAGTTCTGTGGTGTAGACACATAGTCATTGAACATGTTCCACATTGAAATTCGCATTCAGAAAAGCTCTTGTGGGAGAGAAAGATATTTCCTTTAACACGTCTATTTGCACGCTCATTTTATAACAGAAGCTGCCTCTCTGAGCAAGCCTAGAAAATTGGACAGGGAATGGTAGTGTTACTTGTTTTGTTTCCTAAAGCTTGTCAAAAAATGATTCTCTAAGCCCTGCACCATAACATGTTTATTTGAAAGCTTGTCTTTTTTTTCTAGGTCCAACTTAGTGCTTGAATAGAAGGAGTTGTTTCCCCTGACCCGAGACCTAGTGCATGGAGTTGTGGTCCAAAGCTCATTTTAAATTCCAAGTTGCAGAACCTAAAGAGAGGGAATTTGAGGAAAATGCTGACGTTCCTTCAGCTCTGACAACACTCTCACACACAACTGTAAATATACTATCTGGACCATACCTACTAAATTTGCTTTCTCTATTTTTAGTTCCTAAGCAGGAAACCAAACAAGAACAAACAAGCAAACAAACAAAAACCCCTACAAACAAAATCCACAACACTCTGAAATCTCTTAAATATCCCAGGACTGATACATAAATACAAGGGGGAAAAAAACCCCAAAAAACAAAAACAAACAATCAAAACCACAGGCACACACACTCACACACACATAAATAAAAAGAAATGCAGAGAAGAAAGGAAGACAGACAAAAAAGGAGAAATGTCAGAGCCTACTCTTACTCTAACTGCTGATGACTCATGTCTATTTTGCTTATTAGGAACTAGGAGTATATGCATTTTGTAATGTTTTGTCTCATAAATACCTTCTTTTGTGGGGTACCTGACTACATACACACACAATGGACCCTGAACAACTTAATTAGGGGTGCCTATACCCCCTCTACCCCCACGACAAGAAACTACAAGTGTAATATTTGATTTTCCCCAAACTTAACTACTGATAACATTATTGAACACAAATTTTACTGATAACATGATAACATAAACAGTCAGGTCATACATATTTTGTGTGTTATGTGTATCATATACTGTATTCTTAAAGTATATAAAAGAAATAAG
Source organism: Uropsilus gracilis (assembly GCA_004024945.1). Taxonomy (NCBI): domain Eukaryota; kingdom Metazoa; phylum Chordata; class Mammalia; order Eulipotyphla; family Talpidae; genus Uropsilus; species Uropsilus gracilis. Next base: position 26,379 of record PVHY01002245.1, on the reverse strand, counting down.
TGTTATTAGAAAAGTCACAAGGAGAAGATATACTTACAATTCTGCATTGTATTGATGAATACAGTGGGTTTAAGTCATCTGCCAACAAAAAATTCTGAGCATACATGGATCTGCATTAGTCAAACCTGTGCTCAGTGGTCAACTCCTTATTCTGTATGAATTCATGCACAAGCGGTGGACTGGAGGTTCATTAGTTAGCTCTGCCAACAGAGGATGATCCTCTTCTCTCAAACTCCTTCTCCTCATGTATGAATGAATAGAATAAAATGCCATCCAGGCGTGACATTCTGAGATCATGACTCTGACATAAAAAGACAAAGTAATCTTATGCTCTGTATGACTTATCACATTCTATTTATTTTTCTTCGGTCTATCTTTGCACAGCTTGCCATCCCGTAGTCAGATTCCTATGAATTTGGAGGGCCTTAGATCTAAAAGAATTAGCTTGAAATCAAGAGAGGAGACTCTAACTGCATTTAGATCCCCTCCTTTGGCACATCTCGGCTAATCACCTCTTATTCTCTGCAGGTAGGGATGGAGCAAAATCTGCTGCTGAAATGCACTCAGAGCTGGGCCTCAGGGCATGGACATATAACCTCTGGGTCCTATGGCCCAGCCATGGCCCAGCAGGTGTGTTCAGACTCCAGAAATCCTTCTTCCTACAGGATGGCAGGAAACAAAGGGCACCCAAAGGAAGTACCCCAGGAAGTATTTATAAGAATCTATAAAACAGTTAAAAAATAATACTCTAGGCCTAAAATTAGAAACAAGAATTTGATGCACTGAAGCCCAGGAGCAGGATAAATGTACACATGGGTCTTTATAGTTGGCTTATAAAGCACATGGGGACAAAGAATTGTGTCTTTGGCAAAAAGCTGCGAGGAGTCTTTATTGCTTCATAATAAAGATACAAAGTCTGGTGCTAGTAATCTAGGCTGAAGATTTCTGAGGTACTTTGAGAAAACAACTTTTTAAATCTCAGATGGTAATTGGTGGTAGCATGATTAGTTATGGAAGAAATGATGATCATGATGCCATACATACGTAATAATATTCAAAAATGGGTACAAAATAAAGCCTAGTTACACATAAAATTTGCAGTAACCAATGAAAATAAGAGAATGCAGAATTCTACCAGGTCAAATCTTCATCACGTGGATGAAGAAGAAGTGGAGGAAAGGAACGTGACCTGTCGTTGGGAATACAGGACAACAGGACTAATTTATCTTTCTGTGATACATGTCAGTACAGAACTAACAAAATATGTGAGGGCGTATTCAAATCTAGAAAAAAGCCAGAAGTTATGTTTTCCGTAAGTTGTCCTTTTATTTCTTTATCCATTCAGCAAATATTTATTGATTCCTATGATGTTTGAAGTACTGTTCTAGGCACTGGGATACAGCAATGAACAAAGCAAAAAATCTCCTTGTGCTTACTTTTTAAATCTTTTAATTTAAATGGTAAAATTGGATATTGTGCTAAACTTAACTTGCCCCTCCCTATAATTCAGAGTCCTCTAGAGAAACTAACCAATAACATATACATACATAAAGAGATTTATTTCAAGGAATTGGTTCATGCAATTGTGAGAGTGAGATATCCCAAATTTGCCATACAGGCAAGTCCAGATCTGTAGGGCAGATTGGCAGACTGGAAACTCAAGAAGAGTTGATACTGTAGTCTTGAGGCAAAATTTCTTCTAGAAGCCTTTCATTTGTTTGCTTTTTGTTAATGTGTTTTTAATGATTGGGTAAGGCCCATCTACATTAATATGGGCAATCTCCCTTAAAGATAGTTAATTGTAGATGTTAACCACATCCACAAAATACTTGCTCCGGTAGCACTGGAGTTAGTGTTTGCTTATATAATTAGGTATATGCCCTAGTTAAGATGGCACAAAACTAACAGTCACACACTCTTCCAATAACCATTTATTAAGTACTTATCACATGTCAAGTTCTGAGTTAAATCATGCACAGTCCCTGCCCTTTAAGGAGAGGGGATTAGTCACTCACTTAAATAAATGCATAAAAATATGAAATGTTACAAATCCATAAGGGAGAGAGCAAGAGATATCTCTAAGGGTACGGAAGAAGAAACAGTACTTACCAGGAAAGAAATCAAGGAAAACTGAAAACCATAAGAAAGTTGACCTTGTCTTTGAAGAAAGGAAACATCAGAGCACAGGAAACAGTAGGGTGACTTTCCAGTGAAAGAATTGGTGAAAGCAAAAGTGTGGAGTCAGGAAAATGTGTGATGTTTATAGAAATATTGAGTGTTTCAGTTGGCCTAGAAATGTAGAGGATTCATCAAAACCTCTTTTATGTAGCCAGTGATTACTCAGTGCTTGTTCAATTACTCATTCCAAAGATATTAAAACATTTGCTGATGAAACAGAGATCAAGGGACTCCTCCAATGTCTCACAGAAAACTTCCACACACAAGTCATTGCTACTTTCTTTCAGATGCTGGATACTGTTAATTCTACCCAAATGAACCTTACATTCTTGAAAAAGGGATTATGCTTTGTCTCTGTTATTTCAGTTGTAACTATCTTCAAAAAAGTCATCATATGCTTTGATAAATGGAAGAAATTTATTAGGCCCTAACTTTCAACGACCATATAGGTATTGTTTCCCCAAAGAAGATAATTAGGGATTTACATATCATAAAATTAAAGCCTTATTGCTTTTGCCACTCAATCAGTAGTATTCCTTGGTTTTTGTGCTAAATTAAATTACCATAGTCAAGAGAATAGAATACAGGAGAGAATATATAGAGAGCTACAAGGTTCACAAAAAAAACTTCATTCAGGACTTTGGTATTTCACAACTGCATATTTTATATACTACATTTATTATAATTCCTATCAGCCCTTTTGCTTGCATACCCTGTCATTCTTTTTTTCCCTTTTCAATGAATAGCTGTAGTTTAGCAAGTTTCCATTAAATAGATGTTGCCCATGCCTTACTTCACTACCAGTCCGCCACATCCCTGAATTGAACTCAATCACTCTTTTGTCTATGTAGAATTCATGTTTTCTATGAACAAACTGAACAACCATGGGTTTGTTCCCCAAAAGGAACATTTTGTTTCACTCAAAGCAATATGCCTGACTTAAAGGCTTATGTAATGTTACAAAAATTAAGATAATTAAAAGAATTCCAAACAATGCTTGATTCATCTCTGTACTCCTGTGAATGAAACAGAAGCAAATTGTGCTTCTTCTGGTCTGTGATCTTCCTACTTTCTATTTATGAAAGGGAAGCTCAGGACCCAAACAAGGAAGTGACATCACCAAGAGACTGCTTTCACATCCCCCATAAAGAGCATTATTTTAATTGAATCTATCAAAGAGGCTAGTAAAAGGGGAACTGGGGAGAATGAGGTTATTGATCAGAGGTATTAAATAAATGGATGTCATCATTAAGGAGTGGATATTCACAGATGTGTGGATCCTCAAGGGTATCAGAATTCAACTTTCTTAGTGAATAGTTAAGTACATGTCATTTTGTGGTGATGGTCTCCTCTTATTTCCAAGGGTGTAAAGATCTAGAGAGTGTCTAAAGTTTTTGAATCACATTCCCTCACATTTACATTCTGTTTTACACTTATTGCATAATACTCATTTTAATACATACCCCCTACAACAATCCTCTTGGATAGAGAAGCCATGAACTCAGCTTATCAGAGAACATTCTCAATCCAAGGAGTCAGCTCTCCCTAATACATGAATCTCTGGCTAGGTCTGTGTCTATAAGGGTGGCTGTGTGGTTGTCAGAATAGCAGGTGTCAGAATAGCATGTGTAGAGAGAGACTTGGGGTATTCGGAGATGGTATTCATTCCAACTAATTCACATTCTTTGTTAAATAAAATTTCCCCTTCAATAAGAAATGTCAATGTATTGTAAAACAAAATTTAATTTATTGTGTTTCACTTTAAAATTTCATGTAGGATTGCATGTATCACATCCCTTTGGATAGAGTAAAGTCTTTCCTATGGAGTAAATATTCTCAGAGATGATCACCAAGATAGAGTCGGATCTCAGAAAAGTAAAGTACCTAACACAGGTCTGAGGCAAGTAGGAAATAAACCTCATTTGATTTGGATGGCTACTGGGTGGGTATGATAGATTAAAAATCACTTGCAGATAGCTCAGACTACATTGTCTGGCTGTGGAGTAGTGACTGGAGGTATGTCAGCCAGGAGAGGCATCTGCTTCTTGCAGGACTTGATTACACCACAAAACTGCAGGTGTGCACTGGCAATGAAAGAGAAATTATATTGTGTGAGGAGAGAGCAAGTGATTTAGCAAGAAGATTCTTTGGAAATAGAAGTCTCAGTGGCATGGGAATAGCAGAGAGCCTAAAATTTTTCACTCTGGATTCTAATTCTGCCATTGCTGGTTTGGAGGATCTTAGGAAATCTGTTGAGTTCCTTCAAATATTTATGCAGAAACAATAACTGAAGGATGAACTTGTGATGCTGGCATCAGATAAATGCCAGCTCATCTTGGTGGTCTCTAAGAAGGGAGCATTTCACATGATGGTCATCCTTGGCATGACCTTAATAGAGGCAAAACTAATCTATTTAACTTAAAGATACGTAGATAGTGTTCAGAGCTGTGCTAAGCACTCCTACTCCCTGGCTAGTTCTCCATTACCCAACAACTTTGCCCTTTGATAGCTAGTATTTTCTGAATGTTTATCAAGTCTCAGACACGGTATCATTCAATCCTCAGAATCCCCTTAAAGATATTGAGATTATTCTTCTTTTCAGAGTAGGAAACTGAGGCTTGAATTGCTAATATAACTGGTCCAATGTCACACTGGAATGAGCAGCACACTTGGCATTTTTAGCCAAATCTGCTTCGATGCTGGTCTGTGATCTTGCACTACCTTCGAATCACCTCCCAAAGCATGTGGTGATGGTGGGTAGGGTACCAAGAGCAGTGTTATGACTTATGAAGGCACTGGCATCTTGGGGCTGTTGTCAGCTAACTGTATGACCTTTATGTCATCTGGTCTTTCTAAGGCCAAGTCTCCTTCTCATTAAGATGGATAGTATATTTTCCTCTTCACTACCAAATTTTTATGGAGGGCATGTGAAATGATGGAATGTGAATAACAAATACCAAAAAATATAGAGCTAGGAGAAATTGTGGTACTTTATGTTTTCCTAATATTTCCAAGAAATTAATGAGGTCGGGGGGGGGAGAAAAAGAACCCCAGGGAAGAAGGGAATCATTTATTCATTCTGCAAATACTAAATAGCATGGTTCACTGAGTCAGGAAGGATGAGTATGCACGAGTATCAGGATAATTGACCTGTGAAGAACTCTTTCTACTTTCACATTTACAACATACTTGTACTGAGATCTGTAACTGGGAAACCCTCAATGAATTGCTGCCTGAGCTTTATCTGTATTGAAAATGAAATAAAGGAAAAAGTGACCTTAATGTTGGCCTGAGAAGGCTTTGGTCAGTTTAGCACCTTTTTCAAGTTGTAAATTCACTCTGCAAATTTTCTCCTTAGATCATTTTTCCTATCTCAGAAAGGAGAAATAAAAGGAGACTGCTCAAAGTTAAAACTCTGCTTCCCAAAGACATGTCATTGTGGAAACATGATTCAACATACATTTGCTGAGTGTTTTATGGGTTCCTCACCATGCTGAGTATTGAACTGTTGCAAGAGATAGGGGTGTGGGAGACGATGGTGACTCTCATTCACTGTAAGCCCTGGTCCCTGTCCTCAAAGCAGTATCAACTTCCAGAGAAACTCTACCACTCTGCATGAAACCATAGAGTGTCAGACAGGTTAATAGAGAAATGGGCTCAAACCTGATGTTGATAGAAGAAACCAGTGCTCGGGCATTCCATTTCTTATATGCTTAGATTAGGAAGATGAACCATTTTGTGGAGGATTCTGAAAGTGAAGTGGAGGAAATTTAATTTGGCTTTGTGGGCAGTTAAAGTTCCCTTTAATGGTTTTAAAGCATTATGGTAACATGATGAAAGGATGAAAAATGTAAACTAAATGTCATAGTTAGGTCCTTTTTAATTTTGAAGGTTTTATTACTAGAAATAAATCCAATTAAGCAAAAGACAATGTAAAGGGATAAATAAACTGGCTCACATAACTAGAAAGTTCAAGTAGTGGGCTTCAGTCAGTGCTGTCCAGGCATGCAAATAATGCTGAGTTCGCTGATTGACTTCACATGGTTGTCGTCAGTTTAAGACTCACAGGTTCTAGAGGTGATGGCCCCAGAGAAAGAGTCTCTGGAGACAGACACTCCTATGTGAGTTCTGAGTGCCCAGTTTAGGTCATCTGAAAACTCACTGACCAATGGGATAACAGTGCTTAATGGCCAAGACTGAGTCCTATGAAACCCCTGGCTCTAGTCAATCCTTCCTCAATTGCAATTATTGAGTAAGATATTTACAAAATGAGGCTAAAGTAGTTTTTTAAAAAAGAGAGAAATACTGCTCTCTCTCTCTCTCTCTGTCACACACACACACATACACACAAGCACACTGCTCAGGCTTGACTTAAATACATTTGCAATGAGAATAAAACACTCTTTTCTAGTTTGTAATATGATCCTTTAAAAAACTGCTTCCATTCACTCATTTTATAGGCACTCAATGCAGTGTCATTGCTCCATTTATTTGCATACCTACCACAGGCATTTCTCTATTTGCAAAAAGATTAGGTTCTGAAAATTGATTGCTAATCTTTTTGTAGTACTGACCCCCAAAAGATCCTTTCATTGTGTAGTGTTATTGCTAAGAAGTGATGCCTAGTCAGGGATTTTATTTCCTTTTCCTGCTCCCTTGCATCTCAAATGGCAACTACCTGGCTAGTTCTTGCCATTAGGAAGTGTGAAGAAGTGATATGTCCCCTTTCCTGACAGCATGGTTAAGAACTGGATGTATCTTCCTCACATTCCGTTCTGAGTGGAGACGCTTCTGGGACCTGAAGGAAACCCAGTCAGCCAGGAGCTTTAGAATCCCTGGTTTCCTGCTCATGAAAAGTCATCTGCACTCCACAAGCAGAACTACATTGAATTTTTACATGAGAGAGAAATATACTTTTGCTGTGCTAACCTACTGAGAATTGGTTTTGCCTTAACAAATATAGAGGGGTTTAATCATATCCATGCCCTCATCTCCAGTCCATAGACATGTGAGTATGACATTTAAAGTTTTAAAACCAAAGCTTCATTTCTCTTCACAGATAAAACTTTCCTTCAAATTTCTTTGCACAAAACTTCCAATTTGTTTCATTTGCTAGAATTCTATTGAGTTAAATACTCATCCTCTTTGACAATTCCTCTAAGTATAATGGGGAGCAATTTAGCTACCATCCTGCACTCATTTCCTCTTCACTGAGATATTTTTAATTTTTGTAATGCTTTGTATATATATATATTTTTTTCCTTATGTAATTGTATAACATGAAGCTCTCCTACCATCATTTCACCTGTAAATGATCATCTTGATCTCTTTTCTCCCCCTGGTTTTGTCACCTCCCTTGCTGTATACTTTATTTCTAAGATCTTTAAACCAACAGACTATTGATACTTTGCTACAGATGCCATCAGCAAGACTGCCATGTTTCATATTTAAGTTCTTTAACAAGTGGATAGTCTTCTATGTTCTAAATGAATGTATTACTGCTAACACTTTAGTCACACTCGATGGTATTTGGTTCATCGATTATCTTTCTGTTGCTCTTCAGAAATCCATCTTAGTCTTGTGAGTCTGGCCACTTAAGAATCTTAAATGTTCTCCACCTTGTTGTTTGCAGAATTATCATTTGACCTTCATCATTGGCGTTTGCAATACATTTCTTGATTTTGAGTTTATTGGATATTATGAATTAGTGATCTTTGAAAAACAGCCAAGAATATAGACACAGTAGAATATGAAAAGCATGAGTTAGTCCAATGACCAATAGGACCTGAGATTCCTGTTAATGGTGAGTCCGAATGACATATTCAACTTTTTTCTTAGCTTTAGTGACATGTGTGAATACTCTTAAATTGTGCCAGACCTAGAAGGGTTATTGCATTCAGTTAATTACTAACATATTACACAAGAGGGATAAAAGACCAATTACCAGAGGGAGTAACAGAGTTCTGATCACATGACTACAATTTTAGTGCAAATGTGAATGAGACAGAATCAAACAGTACATAAGGGTTTACTAGATTTCCTCCAGTCTGTTCCATCAACTTTTAATAGACATTTTGTTTTAACTAGAACAGCTTCTCTCTTCACTGCTCTAGGAATATATGATCTTTCTCTCACTCTTGGGAGAAAGTATAGACGGAGATGCACATAAGAGGCACAAAGGAAATGATGTCTATGCTTTTATTTTCATCAAGTCTTAGGCTCTGGATATGGGAGAGCAGTGAATCAAAAGAATGAATAGATCTGCATGTTTAAGATGTATAAATGACAAGAAGGTGTGGCATGGAAAAATGAAGGACTTGTAGGAGCTGATACTTCTGAAAAAATTCAAAAAGTGAAACCCATCACTTTCCCCTCTGCTCACAGAAGCCAGTGTTAATTAGTTGAAGAGAGCCATTTCTGAGTTAGAAACAATTATTAATAGTATCACTGAATATTCCACATATCATTCAATCAATTACACTAAAAATTACTGCCCTTTAAACTTTTTTGTGAAATACCTTTAATGTCAATATGAGGAGGTTTATTTCTGGGGATGAAACTACCATTGAAGCCACCAATTGTTCTTTTGGGAATCTACCCAAAAAAGACCTCAATGAGGGTACAAAGGGACACCTGTGCACGGATGTTTATGCAGCACTATTTATTATTGCAAGGACTTGGAAGCAACCTAAATGTCCCATGACTGAATGAAAAAAATTTGGTATATATACAATATGTAATATTACTCATCAATTTAAAATGACTAATTTGATGATTTTATGATAACATGGATGTACTTACAAGAAATCGTATTAGCAGAAACAAGTCAAAAAGAAAAAGGCAGAAACCAAATGGTTTCACTAATATATGGGATATAGGGAGAAAATAAACAAAAGCCATGAGGAAAAGTCAAAACAAGCTAAGCACCAAACTGAAGCACACAACTTCGGGCAGGGAGGAAATGGAATGATGGGGAGGGTGGGGGGTATGTGAATCCTTGGGATTACAATGATGTGAAATTTATATATAAATAAATTTTTTTAAAAATGGATGGGAAAAAAAGAAAAATACATGGAGTGAAAAGGGGGTTCTTGAAAAATCTGTGAGTCTGTGAGGCCCTCTCCCCAGCATTTTGCTCATGGAAGTGAAGTCCCTCTAAAGGTGCATGGATGTTGTCTGTTGTATGAGTGAGGCCGGCACTTGCATGCCATCCATCAGGAGCCCTTTAAAGAGGAGTGTGGAAAGCATCCTTAGACAACTCCCTTGACTCTGACATGCAGATTGATGCCACGGAAGAGGAGACAAGTGCAGTCTCATGAAAGGAGAAAAAGATTATTTGAAATCTGACTAGTTAGAGAAGAAATCAGTCATCTGGTTTCCTTTTAAAGAGACAAATTATGGTGGGAGGTGACTTTTTCTGTTTCTCAAAGTCATCTCTTGATTTTTTTCTCATAGATCTTAAAGGAGGACTGCCATCAAAAAAATATCCACTCCAGAGTCATATCAAACACTATGTATTCAAGTGCTTATTTTATTTCCAAATGAACTTTCATTGATTCTTAGGTGAAATCAAATGGTTTTCCTGTAATACATTTTCTTGGTCACTACCAGAGCTTTAAAAAGAACTCTCATTTGATTTTTAAAAGATAATTAGCAAACTGGATATCTATACAAAAGTAATTTTGTACCTCAGCAAAAGAGTATAGTCAGCAGATAATTCACTCTTGTGGCTTTTCATTAGTTCACTCTCCCTTGGGGCAATTTAGAGGTTAAGGCCCCACGCATTCACTTTTCTCAGCTGCTATTGCAATTACCGCTATGATTCACAAGACACATCAAGAAGAGAAGAAAAGAAAAAAACACAACTCTCATCAGAATTATCCCTTGTATTTAAGGTTGATATCATTTTATTAATACCTTATATGGTATTAATTATAGGTATACTATTTATTTCTCTTAGTGATGCTTTCAGAGTTATTGTTCATTTTAACAATAGAAAACAGTTTTGGGAAATTGAGTAATTTCATTGAAATCACAGTTAAAAAATGGCAGAGTTGTCAGTCTTTGTGATAACAAAGTCCATTACCTTTCTACTCTGTTTCTTGACCATAGAGCATATCTCTCCTTGAATCTCACAGACAGGATGAAAAAAATTCTCTACCATCGTTAAGACTCCTGGAGTTTAAGAGAGTCTAAGAGGAATGCAAATACTTCATATGCCAAGGGCAACACATCACCCCCACTATTAGAATGGTTTTCATAGTTTTTAAATGCAACAAAATCTTGACAAGAATCTACTTGTCAGATAAACACATTTTATTAATACAGATTTACCTGGTAAGTTCAAATATATAATACTAACTTGCTATAAGGAATTGAACTACTTTTATAACATGAAAATTTGAAATTAGGAGTAAAGATGGCATTTTAAATTTTAATTAGCTTTATTAATAATTAAATAATGAAATAAAAAATACATGCATTAATTTCTGTTGTTTTAAGCTACTCAATTTGGGGTAATTTGTTAAAGTAGTTCTAAGAAATAATTCAATTGGGCAACCATAGATATAATGGTACTGGTTGTCCTCAGGGACAAGGAGAGATTCACAAAAGTTTGGTATATTATTGAGGAAAGAGCAACTTTTTGTGACAAATTCTCTAGTGGACATTTGTGGGGAAGGGGGACAGAAAATAAGCAATACATTGCTCTAATTCAAGAATCTTACATGTTAATTAGTGAAGACTATGGATAGTCTATAATTATAGGCTATAATTATAGGAAAAGGAGAAAACTGAAACTCAGTAAAAAGAAGTGAACTTACTAAAATCCACAGGATTATACAATGTCATGTTCACCCATCTTTTCTGCCTGCTAGCCCATTCTGAAGACAGTTTTGACAGATACACAAATGAAGAGGAGGAATACCATAGAATAGAGGAAGAGGAAAAAGAGGCTGGAGCTCTTCAAGGATCAGCCCAACTTTTAAAAATTCTTTCCCAAGATGGAACATTGGTAATTTTCTTGCAGATTTCCAGTTGCCCAGGCCCATAACTCCTCTAGAGTCTGACAGTGTTGCCCTATTTCTTCTAGATCTAGTATTACTGGTTGCACAGATGGAACAAAGATTAAATACCTCCCCTATGATAATTTCATTGCTTTGACCATTTTAATCTCAGCTGCTAGAAGTTTGAAACTTAGAATAAGTAGTTCAGCACAAGTTTAGAACAAATGTGTTGAAAGTTTCAGAAGCTCTAACATTAGAACAAAAGCTAAAGTGTTAACCCATGAAGAAAACCATGCTTTTTGAGGTGTTTCTCATCATACAATAAGATTAAACTGCTTGAACTAGGGGAAAAATAAACCATGCAGGTCATTTAAGTTCACCTCTCCCTATTTTAGGAAGGGCTAAAATATGACGTATACAGAAAAAAGAGAATCTGACTGATCAACCATTTCTTAGAGTCTGTGGTCAAAGGATATGCTTGATTGTTTATACAGTAATACATTTACTAAAGAAGGGGAAAAATTACTTTTTTATTTTGACAACTGAGGTAGCACTTCAATAGCAACTACCTTTAGTTTTTCCCACTCACTACTCAAAATGACTCAGAAATCTCAGTTTAATATTTCCTTTATTAATTTACTAATAATAAATTAATGTAAGTGGAAATGACATGAAAAACCTCTTGGCGAGATGTTTGGTTTATTCAATCGCTAAAGAAATAGAAAACAAAAATTGTGACACTACTTCACAATCAGTAAGTCATTAAAAGTTAAGTATTTTCTATATAATTTTATTTAATCCTAGCAATGACCAGGCAAGAAAAGAGACATATTCATGCACTGAAGGTATAGTAAATGTACTAAATTGGTTTGATTATATTAATAGGCAACCTCTCATTAAAACCACAGATCATAGAAATAATTTTACCACATGACCCAGCAGTCTAATTTCTAGATTTATTTCCTAAGGATTTATATATTTAAAAGAATACTATCTGCTTAACAACTTTTAGTATTAAACAGAATTGAGACCTTTTTAATTTTCTTGTCTGAGCTCTTACAAAACTATATGAACAAATTGAGACAAAAGAGAAATGATTTTCCAAAGTGCTGAGTAGTCTCAGAACCTAAGATTCCTATTCAATAATGTCTCTGCTATACTGTGAAAACTTTCAGGGAAAAAAAACTGAAAATTACCCATATCTCCTCAAATTAAAATCAGGTGGGGAAACAGGCAAAACGGAGGGTATAACCAAACTTACAAAGGGGAGCAACTGCGCCTTTAAAGCCAGCCACACACCAGGTTCTTCCCAGCCTGCACATGCAGTGGCAAAACCACATTAACTTTAAGAGAAGGCAAAAACAAATTTACTTATTTAAAGACAAAGTAGACAAGAGTCACTGAGGGGTACAAGAGAACCACTTTGGTAATCTTACCACAGTCTAGTCTCTAGTCCAAAGAGCACATAGCTGCAGCACAATGTGCATTCATAAAATGGCAGCTACCCTACCTTAAGCCAGATAGAGAAGTTAAGATGGCAACACCACTCCTTCTTCAAAGACAGCTCCACTCACTCCAAGTCAGAAGAAGCCAAGATGGCATCGTCAATCCTTTTTCAAAGGCAGAAGATTCAAATTCAATGAGGGAAAACCAGAATGGTATTGTCAATTCTTCTCTAAAAGGCACAACTCTGGCATTCTTTCAGCTCCAACTCCGAAGTACCCTGGCATCAGCAAAACTCACTTAATACAGCAACACAGCAAGCACTTCAGATGTCTCATGTTGGAAATGACAACACAGCAAACTCTCTTCATCTTCAGTTCTCCAGAAGACTTCCAAGCTTGAAAATTAGACCAAGTTTTCAAGTGCCATGTTTCTAAAACAGCTCACAAAGCTCACAGTTTCTTCAGCATGCTTGCCTGGGTTCCTCACCGGCCTGGGCTGAGGATGGAAGCCCACAGCCTGGCTTCCTTCCTTCCCTGCTGCTCCTCTCTGCATCTTCCTTCTCCATTTCTCCTCTCTACTCCATCTTCTGTGTTCTTTTTCCATGTCTTTTTCTCTGTCCCTTCCATAATCCTTTAATCCTCTTTCTCACAAGAAGGCTTAACTTCCCTTTTCCCAGTCTCCACCCACCAATGAACAATAGCTGCTATTTTTAATGCAGCCTTAACAGTACTGGGGTCCACAACCCACTAACAAAATCAAAGAGCTAGTCTAACATAATTGTTGAGAGATTGAGTTCAAATTGTGGTTCCACTAGTTTTTTGCTGAGTTTTTTAGGGAAGGTACTTTATCTTTGTTCCACTGTGCAATCAGTAATACTAGAATATCTATTCTATGCCAGCCATTGCTGCCATCAGGTTTATATGGGCTCTGCTCAGCTCAGTTTTGTGACTGTGCAGACACCTAAAGAGGACCCACCCTCCACTTATCAAGCCTATCTCTAGTTATCAGTCTTGCAATTTCCCTACCAAAGCCAAAAAGTGATAAGTGCCAATCTGAAGGGTGTATCTATGTGTAGATGAGGGTGAGATAGGAAATATCCTGGGGTAGATGGGTACTGATAGCTAAACAATCCCTCTTCCCTCTCTTTTATAATGGTTTGTACATTTTCTTGCAGTTTGTACATTTTCTTGCAGTTTCTTCACAGGATGGTCTCCTGGGAAGAAGATCTTGAAAGATGGAGTAATCCAACACACTTGGTAACAAACTAAGTCTTCCCCCTTCCATGTCTCATTTCTCTCACCCTTGTTTGTCTGAGATTGCACCCTGACAAAAGTGGTACATGAGACCCTTTTCCTCAGGTTCTGCTTTCTTTTGAAACCAGACTAAGAAAATTAACACAACACTGACCTTGGTGATAGTGAGGTAACATTAAATGAGCAAAATTAAAGTGCCTACAACAGTGACTGATATATAGTAATTTTCCTGGCAGGGGCAGGGGTGGGTGTATTTTTATTTTACTGTATCATGATAGAAATGGTAGACATTTAGACTATGCTGTTACAGAAGAAAATTTAGACTATGCTGTAACAGGGGAAAAATGTGTATGAAATAATATTAAGAAGAAAGCAGAACACTAGGAAACAAGCATCATGTGGATTTTTAACCCATAAAAATTATATATACCACTGACAATAGAAGGGATGTCATAGAGCTGGAAATTGTGACTCTGTAATGAGGAGGTGCTATTTTTATGTCTCCCCAGAGGTGACTATTTATCCAAAATGTAGTTTAAATAAAATAAACAGAATGAATATAGTCTCTAGGAGCTCTATACAACCCTCTGCTCAGAAATACAATCCAGAACTTATGACTCCAAATAGTTAGAAAATCTTTTCATTCAGGACTTTCATTTTTAATGCCGAGTTTCAAGCTAATTTCCTTTAATTAATTGTTTATAAAGAGTAGGACCCATGAGATAGTAGTTGTTATGAAACAACTCTACTTGCAAATAGGGATCTCTGCTTCACAGTCCTTGGGGGTGACAGAGGGCAGGCTTCCCTGCAGGGGATCCTCTGCACCTCAGGTCATGGAAACTGAACGGGACCATGCCCCTCCTACATCCCTTTAGGGTCTAGTCTAGAAAGAAGTAATGTACAGATTATGACTTGAAGCCCTGAAGGTGACGGCTGTAGAATTGCATGCACATTGCTCTTTTGCACGTGGAGAATAGCTTAATGTGGGTAGGGCATGTTTCGGGAGGAAAGATGAAGATTGGAGACACTTTATTCCCAGCTGTTTGTCGGAAGGACTAGTTCTATGTATGGTCATATGACACATCTTGGTTTAAACCTTCTGTTGGCTTCCCTTAGAGTTAAACCTAACTTCTGGTTGCAAGCCCTTCTTCAACTTGCTCCTGACTACCCCTCACTCTTTGTTTCATACTCTTCTCCCTGCCTTGCTTCTTTCTAGCTAAACCAATCACTTTTTGCTTGTTTGTTTTTCAAACATGCCAAGCTTGTTTTTCTCTAAGATCTTTTAAATTTAATAGCTTAGAATATTCTTCCTCTCCATATTCAACCTCTGTTTTTTTCTTGTCATTTGAATTTCACTTCAGAGAAGCAGTTCCTGACCTTGCAAAATACCTTTTTATACTTTGCCCAATTCTGGTCCTCTATATAAGAGATACCTGCCTTTTGCTCTTGTGTTTTTGGTATGATTTCCATTAGGTTTACAAGAGAACCTTGCATAACCAACATGGAGACACTCAGATATACTACATGAATATATTAATACATAGTATGTGTATTTAGCAGGGCATTTTATGTTTAGGCAGAGGAAAAGCTACAAATAATAGTCTTTTCTCTCTTTTGAGTTGAAAAGTAGGACAGACACTTCTATCCCTTTGTACAGTTAAAATATATATTATTAGCACTTTCCAGGTGGCAAAGGAAAAGAGGGCACAGAGACTGGTCCACCTGTGCTATATAGTTTGTTGGTTCTGAATAGCAACTGGTTAAAACAACCACACAACTACCAGATTTGAACACTTACTAGAAAGTTAAAGTAATGAAGATAGTGTGGTTTGGAGAAAAGGTACAGAGATCAATAGAACACAATCGAGGGCACAGAAACACCCATACAATGTGATCAATTGAATTTGACAAAATTCCAAAGGTAAGCCAATGAAGAATGATACAATTCATTACTTATATGCAACAATATGAATTTGACCTAAATCTCATACCTCATGAAAAAGAAAACTCAAATGAATCCTAAGCACAAAACACAGACTAAGAAAACCTTTAGAAGAGATGATAAGGATCATGGAATATTTTTCTGACTTGGATTTGGCAGAGTTTTATAGTTTCTTTTTTTTAGTCACATGAAAAAACATAAATTAGTTATATATCTGGAAATCAAGAGTCACATACGGGGTTCATTGGGCCTAAATCAAGGTGTCAACAGGATTCCAGTCCTTCTGGAAGCTCTATAGAGAAACGATTTCCCTGCCATTTCAAGCTTCCAGATGATACCTGCATACCTTGGTTCATGACTCCTTACTCCATCTCCAAAGGAGATGTAGCATCTTCTAATTGCTCTATGACCCAGCTTCTCCTGACATGAAGGCATGATTGATAAATAAGTTGTTATATATGATAAATTAGGTTTTATCAAAACAAAAAACTTGTATTTTATGAGACACTATTAAGTTAATGAAAGACTAACTAAATTAAAATATTTATGCATTGTATTTCTTTCATTTTTATTAATTTTTGACTCACATTTCTGACAAAGGGCTTGTTTTAGAATGTACAAAAAAACTCTTAAACCTTAAAAGGAAAAAAATCCAGAATTAAATAACGATAAAAGCTTGACAGACACTTTACTTTCAAGGAAATACGGATGGAAATATACAGAGGAAAGAAATGCATTAATAAAATTCACTTTAAATTATGATGTGATACCATTACAAACTTATTGAAATGATGAAAATTAAAAAAAAAAAAAAAACAACTGACAATACCAAGTGCTGATGAGGGTGTGGAGCAACTGGAACTCTTACATTGATAGAAGGTAAAATGATGCAACTATTGAGGAAAATAGCTAACAAATATGTTCTATTTCAACAAATTCACTCCTAGATGTTTAACATAAGGAGATAAAAATTCAAGTTTATATGGAAAATCCATATCCTCATGGCAAGTCTATTCACAATCACCAAAACCCTAAAAGAAAATCAAATGTCTTTTAACATGTGACTATACAAACAAATGTTATCTATTCATATAATGGAAACTACTCTGCAATGAAAGCAAACAAATTTGCAAGCAACTATGTAGACAAAACTTAATAGGTATTATACCAAAAGAGAGAGCCAATTTAAAAAAGAATACTACATGATTCCATTTATATGTCCTCGGAAAGACAGAACTACCTTCATAGATCAGAGATAGGTGAGTGCAGAGGTTGCCATGTGAGGAGAGTATGCCTACAAAGCAGTGATATGAGAGTGCTTCTTAGGATGCTAGAATTGTTCTGTATATTAATTATGATAATGTTTACATTTATCTATACATATATCAAAATTATGGAACTATATACCAGAAAGTCAATTTTATTTTATGTAATTATTTTAAGATTACTAAATTTTTATTAAGGCAACATTGATTCAAAGCACTGCACATGACTGAGGGGTATAAGATCACACCTTCTCAAATGCATGTTCTCATACCACATCTATCCTTATGACACCCATAGTTTTCCATCAGATTCCATTGTGACCCCTTCATACTATATTATATCCCATACTCTTATGACATCAATTCCATATTCAGTTTTCTAGGGTTTGGTTTGATTTTATGTGACCCTTTATTTTGTGTCTCTATAGTCACATATGAGAAAAAACAAGAAATATTGATCTTTCTCCTAATTCACTTTGCTTAGCACTATTCCCTCCAGTTATATCTTGCCAAAGATTTCATCCTTTTTGATAACTGAGTAGTATTCCTGTGTGTGTGTGTGTGTGTATTTGTGTGTGTGTGTGTGTGTTATGTATATGCCACATTTTTCTAATGATTCAACACTCATCTGTTGTTGGGTACTTAGATTGTTTTCCATAACTTGACTAGCGTAAATAGTACTGAAAAGAACATCATAACGTATATACCCCTTTGAGTTCCTGATTTTGAATTCTTCATGTAGATACCTAGGAGTGGAACTACTGGACAACAGGATGCGTTTTTGCTACAGGCCATTCTCACAGGTATGAGCTGGCATCTCATATTGGCTTTGATTTGCATTTCCCTGCTAATAATCAATGAGTCTTTTTTCATGTATTTGTTGGCCATCTGTATGTCTTCTTTGGAGAAGTGTCTATCTAACCCATTTTTTGATTAGATTATTTACTTGCTTTTGTTGATTTTTAAAAAAATAATCAAATCATTTATTTATATGCAAATTTTACATCTTTGTAATCCCCAGGTTTCACCCCTCACTTCCTCCCTGACCATTCCCACTCTGTCCCGCCCCAAGTTGTGTACTTCAGTTTGGTTGGTAGTGTGTTTTTACTTTTCTTTATTACTTTTTGTTTCTTTCCCATGTCCCATATAATAGTGAAACCATTTGGTACCTGTCTTTTTCTTTTTGACTTGTTTCTGCTGATGAGATTTCTTCTAGGTGCATCCATGTTACCATAAATTCATCTAATTTGTCATTTTTAATTGATGAGTAATATTCCACTGTGTATATATGTACCACATCTTTTGTTGAGTTGTAAAAATAAAACTATGAAAATATAAAACTGATATTGAGATCTTCAATCCAGACTCCGTTACTTTCTAGCTCTGTTACATTGGATCAGCTAGCTAGCACTTTTTTAGAACCTCAGTTTTCTTATTACCTCAGTTGATATTGGAGTATCCATATCTCCCAGGAAGTTTGAGACTTAAATGAGCCAACACATATAACGTTGCATATACAGTGGCATTTAGTGAGCACCCCAAAGTTACTGTTCATATGCAGTCACTATTTTCAGTGACCCCAAATTAAAGGTGGTAGCATGTCATGATAAAAAGAACACTAGTTCTATATGTATGTTTACATTTAGTTTTTAATTCCTTATCATGCTGAACAAGTTAATTACCCTCTCTAAATTTCAGTTTCCAAATCCAAAACATAGATAATATTTATTTTATAATATTGCAGTGAAAAGAACAATTGATAGATGTATAGTACCAGATACTTGGTCCTCAGTAAATGATAGCCATAATTATGATTTAGAGTGTTTCAATAAGTAAAGCATAATTTCTTTTGACACTGAAAAATTATGCTTACAAATGGATAATCCCAAATGATTAATTATGCAACCAAAGAAAGAAACGATGTTATGCAAATGTTTTCATTTGTGTTGGACTGGCCATTCACCCACATATTTCTATTCATAACCAAAATATTAATTGGTTGAAATGAACATTGTTGCATTTTAATGAGCTCTTAAAAGGGTATCAGGACTCCTCTAGCACAATACAGAATAGATTTTCAATGATAGTGTGATTTTTCCATCTTTATATTTTAATTTGCAAATAGAAGTCTACTATATAAAATTATTTCCTTCATTTTATAATGTTTTTCATCTCTCATCTCAAGGGCATGTTTCAAAGTAGCTTAAAGCAGGACCCAAAGGAACCTTGAGCCAACTAGCAGGGCCTAGTGGTCTCTGTGGGCTAGGTGTACAGACACAAGCTGAACTCTTGTGTATTCATGTTTTTCCAGTTTGCTATCATCATCATTGTCACCATCACCACTATAAACCAGACTCTGGTCATCTAAGAAAGACTATCTGGTTCTATAGCCCATCTATCATCTTCTTGAATGATGCCTCCCTAACCCCACCACTGATTTTTTCTCCTATTTTCTACCTTTGTTTATTGATCCATGAAAAGGAAACTGCTGCTTTAATATAACAAAATCTTCACATTTTAAGAAGTGATATCACTGTCATTCAAGGAAATAAAAACACACCTCCAGCAAAAGATATTTCTTATAAGTCATTTTTCAATGTGAATAAAATTTTCTGAAGTGGGTGATATGGTCTTATTGTTGCTTATGACATGATGGAGGTTATTGATGGGAAAGGAGAAGAGTACTTAAAGCTGAGAGTAAATAAGATATTATGTTAGTGGTGAATTTGATGTAGTATTTACACATACTGATTTTTAATGATGCACACTTGAAACTTATAAAATATTATAATGTATTATAATGTTATATTATAATTATAATGTTACATAATAATTATAATGTAAAATAGTTTAATGTTGTATCGATGAAAAGAGGAGAAAACAAAATAAGAAAAGATTGCTTATTATCTTTATTCCAGGCACATGTTACTATGATTGGGTCAGGGTGCAAACCCAGATCTCCTGCTCACAAAGTGAGTTCATTGTCTCAATATCACAATACCTCCCACTGCACTTCTTTTCTCTTTATTCTTTTTCTATACTTTTCTTTAACCCCAATATCTGAGTTTAATTACATTCATTGATTCATAGAATATATTATCATCATCACTCCATGTAAAGACTCTTCCTTTATATATTTACATTATTTTTCCTTCATTCCCAATTACCTTCTTAGTCCTTTCTCTTCTGTAGGAAACAAGAATATCTGCTGTGCTATATTCTTCTTTATGCAAATGCTGTTTTATGTCTGTATTTTAATTTACTTAAATATATTGGGCCATAAATCTTCATTCTCATTATGTTTTTCATCTATGAGGCTATATATTTATTGGTTAAATGACTCCTAACATCACCTACTATTCCAGAGAATTGATATAATACATTATTCTTATCTAGTTCTTTCTGATGGATACTAGGTAAATTCTGTATTTGATAGACAAGCAATTCCACAACTAAAACTCTTTTAAATAACTCTGAGTGAACTCATGGGAGAAATTCTCTGAGCGTACCTATTTGTGAGATTCTTAGTGAGATCCATTATTCTTAATTTCATAAATATTGCAGAATTTCTTTCTACAAAGATGTATGTTTTACACTGAAGCCATCAGGGCCTGATTTTTCCTGTCTTTTCAAATCCTTGTCAATATTTTGTATTGTCACTTATTTTGTGTGGCAATTTCAAAGGGTGGAAAGTTCTAACATCTTGGTATAATTTGTATCTTTGGATTATTAACTTCTCTAAATATACTTCTTAAATTATCTACTTACAGTCTTTCATTTTATAAGCTTTCTTTTCATGTCCTTTGAATCTTTGCTACTTTCATTTCTTTTGTTGATTTGCTGGAGTTCCTTACAGATCCTGGATATCCATCACTTGACACTCAAAAATATAACAGTTCTTCCAGTCTATCCTCTGTCTGTTGACTATGCTTTCTTTCACTGATCAGAAATTCTTAATTTTGATGGAGTCAAATTCATGAACTTTTAACCTTATAGTGTATTTTAGTATGTTCCTTTAGAAAGAACATAGAGAGCCTCAATTTTCTTTTCAGCTTTAGGGCTTTAGTTTTTAGTTTCTTAACCTATCTGGAACCCATGTTTAAATAGGAAATAAAATAAGGCAACAATTTTATAGTTCCTCATAAAATATTAATAATCCAGTATTTCCAGTGTCATTTAAGTAATCCATTCTTTTACTACTCTTATCTTCCTCCCATTTGAAGTGCTTCAGGATCTTTTTTCTACTAAATCTAGAAATATATTCTGAATCATAGAATCCTGAGATTCTTTCATCCTGAGAGAAATAATATTCATTCTTATTAGAGATTTTGTTTGCAATTTCAGTCAAGAAGGGAACAAGGCTGCAGAATTTAAAGCCTATACACTATTCATAGTCTGTAGCAATAAGGACACCTACAATAAAACAGAACACAATCTTTCCTGGCAAAGACTGCTGGAATAGACCTGACCATACTCCGGAAACCAGTTTGAAGGTGCTGACCAATCTTGAATCCCCTCTGAACTTAATAGGCATCACTTAGAAAATAACATCCACTTGATGCAGTGGCTCACAATTAAATTTTTATTTGAAGAGTTTTTGAAGGTAAAAGAAATTTTAGAAACCACTGGTATAACTAGCCACAGACTTTTTCTAAATTTTCCTCTCAGAACATTGTCTTTCCATTGAATAGTGCTTGCAATCCATTATTAATATGAATTCATTTTTAGTTCTATCTCTGAGTTAGCTATTTAGAACAATGGGTAAGAACCAGCCCAGCATACAGTGCTCTGCACGTTGAGAACCAATAAATATTTGATGAGCAAAAGAACGCTGATGATACCAGGTGAGAGGAAAGGGTCATTTTCATTTTTTATTGTTAGTATATCATAGGACAAAATAGAAAAATCAGAGCAAATTGGTAATTTTTCTTTGTTTTCACAAATTAAATAACACTGACATATTTTCTGAGAATGTTGCATTAAACTAATTCCATTTTATGAAGGTTGATAATAGAAATGCCTTCGGTAACTACCCAAAGATGTAGACACGGCTGAGTTCCCTCACTTGACTTCAAAGTACAGAAGAGTCACTGCAGTGAGCCCTACAAACAGTTGTTTTTGCAACAGATAATGCAGACAGTGGTGTGTGTGTGTGTGTGTGTGTGTGTGTGTATGTGTGTGTGAGAGAGATTTGGAGAAAGGGAGAACTGTTTAACTGTCATATTATTATAGAGAGTTAGAAGAAAATGGAACTTCAGCCTGAGCAGGGATAGCAAGATTTCCCAGATGGAGATGAGGGAGCATATTGAGAAAATGTAGTGTAGTCCACAGAAAAATTAACATTCAAATTCCTGACTAAAAATCAGAAATTTTCTTCAGGAAAATACCCTAGGTTCTTTAACCCTCACTAAATTCTTAATGAAATCTGTAGTCAATAGAGAGTCTCAGTAGAAGATTCCACCTATCTGCCCTTAGATATAGAACAGAATCCACTGAAAACAAGCTCAACTCTCGGGGTAAAAAAAAATTGCAGAAGGAAGACCTGTGCAAGAAAGGCTTCTAATTTTAAGAAGGACTTTCCCAAGTCCAATTAGAGGACATATTCTATCTCCTGCCATTGAATACTGTTTTCCTTGGGAGGGTTTTGTAGCTATGGCAGATGGAGAAACTGGAACATCTCAGGAGGTAATTTCTGGGCCAAGGGACTGTTCAGAGGGTGTTTTGAAAATCTGAAATCTATGTAGGGAAAGGCAAGTTAAATAATTCCCATCTGATGGTTTGTGTGGAATGTTTGCTGATGGATGTGGGAAAGAGGGCTCCAGCTTCACCATGTCAGAACCACTGGATATGGAAGACTTGAAACTTCAGAAAAATTTCAACTAGTCTATTTTAATTTGTTGTGTCTTCATTTCCTCACCTGTAAAATGGGGTTTTGGCACCATGTATGTAGATTTATATACAGGTTAAATGAGTTAGGCACTGGGTATTAAGGTAACATGGATAAAGGGCTTTCAATCCTATCAGGAGCAGATGAAGACCTTCATTTATTAACAAAGTCAAACTGAACATTAATATCCCTTTTGGGAGACTTCTTTCTTGCAGAGGTCTTCACCAGCCCCGAGGTTTTTACTCATCCACAGCACTCCACAAAGATGATCAATGTGAACCTCAGAGAACTGAAAAGTCAGAAATTATTTTTTAGTCATGCCCATGATCATCGCTTTCTGTCTTCAGTTCTCAGCTAAGTCCAGCAGTTTTCTGGGTAAGAGGAGAAAGAACCAGTCATCGTCATTTCTCCACCAAGTCAATGGGAAATGAGTAATTCATTCCAACCTCATGGAATGCTTGACAAGGGATTTCTCTTTTTATCTGAAGGAAATTTGGACAGGAAAAATAGTCTAAGCCTATTTCTCAATCTGGGCAACTCTTGTACAATAATACATTTAGCGGTTTTCTGAATTTTATTAAATTCTTGAGAAACACAAGAAACCAAGCCTATATATACTGTTTACCTACCATACACCAAGAACTAAAAACTACCTTATATAACTAATCAGATGATCACAACATATCCATATGTGGTAGGTTCATTGCTATTTACAGGAAGAAATAGAAATGTAGAGAGGTGAACAAATAACTTGTTCACAGTTAAACAGCAAGACAGATGATAGTGGAGAAGGGATTTGAAGTTGGACAGAAGAATCTGAGAACCCAAATACCTAACCATTGTGTTTCCCTCTCATCAAGATATAATCACATTCCATGAGGAGCTCTCACTCTAGTGAAGGAGACAGAAAAGAGAACAGATAATTAATACACAGTGTAATCTGTGCGCCATAAAGGTGTGAACAGAGTGCTGTGGGAACACAGATGAGGAGTGAATTACTCTGCTTGGGAGAATCCATTTTAGCTGCAATCAGCAAAGTTTTTAAAATTGTACAAAATTTCCAAAATATGTAAAGACCCGGAAAGATGAAAATCTGTCATAATGGAAGAAAACCTGATACTCTCAGATGACTAAAGACTAAAAACAGACTAGGTAATTAGCCTCTAAATGAGCAAGCCTCAAACTTAAAATTTCAACTGTCTTTTATACCAGGTATTAATCTATGCTTATCACTGCTTGGGTACTTCCCATCTCAGTTGTCAAATCATGAACTTCAAGTCCTAAATAAAATTCTACTGCTTGGAGGGGAGTGACCATTATTTATTTACCTTTTTTAGATTCTCCTGTCTTACCCAGTCTAGGTGCCCAGCTCACTGCCTAGGACTCAAAATTTTTCATTCTGAGACTTTTAAAAGTTTAGCATGCTATTTGTGGTTAGTTCAATGAGACTTTTAGAAGTTGAGTATTCTATTTATGGTTACTCTGAGAATTTACTGTGTTTTCTCACTTTTCTATGGTTTCTTTTTCTACTTTATTTATATTTCTCACAGATGTTACAAGGAGGTAGAGTCTAAAAATGCATCCCTTTCGCATTTTGGAGAGAGTTTATCAAAATGATAGTCCAAGATAAATTCTGATGGCAACACCTGAGTTTCCTTCAGCAGGTTTCATGCATTATTTTTTATTGATTGTAATAGCTTCTCAAAAGTTAGCTTAAAATTAGTGGAGAAAAATTGGTTTCATGTTGTTTATGATATTTCCCATCTTTTTTCTCCAGTTTGATTTGAGTAACAGTGGATGCCAACTAGTATAGCTCCTCTCCTATCCTTGGCACCAACATTTTCTGTTGAAGAAAAGGGAAGAGATGGAATGATGGAAGAAAAAAAAAAAGCAAAACAGTATCTATCCATCTATGAAGATAGATGGAAAGACTGTAGACATCTGTCTAGGATCAAAAGCCAATGGCAGAGGCAAAGATGTTCTGGGTGTTGTAAGTAATGTTATAATATATCACATTTTATGGAAGTCAACTGAATTTTATTCCCACAAGAGTCAGTAAGAATCTGAGGAAAAGCATCAATCTTTAGGGAATATCATCCTTTTGAAGTTTAAACTAGTGGGCATTATTGCAAAGAATCACCAGTCCAGGTGTAACTGCAATCTAGTTATCCGCAATTCTGTAGGTTTCAGGGCTGTCAGTTGCCCTGTCTAG
The DNA here is from genome assembly GCA_004024945.1 of Uropsilus gracilis. Classification (NCBI taxonomy): domain Eukaryota; kingdom Metazoa; phylum Chordata; class Mammalia; order Eulipotyphla; family Talpidae; genus Uropsilus; species Uropsilus gracilis. The sequence continues at coordinate 1,191 of PVHY01002245.1, read as the reverse complement.
GGGCCTGTTGAAAAATGGCTACCAATCTTAGTATTAAAACAGACTTTGACTTTGATTGCATTTTAGACATACTGTCAGGACATCCAAGCAATTTCATTGTGCTCATGGTAGACCTCTTACACTCAAACATAGCCCTGTACCATCCATGGTCATAAATTTCTCTTAGTTATTCAAAACTTTCTAACAGTGGTCATCAAAATAATAATTAAAAAAATCTCTGCCCAACTCAGTGTCTGATGTATTGCAAGCTATTTTTTTTAATTGTATAGTCTCTAGTAAGAAAAAAAGTATATTTTTAACTTGAGAATTTTTTAATGCATTATGTTTTTGTTTGAAAATATTTTTTCTTTTGCAGATATTTACTGCCAGAATCTTTGTTTATAATAACCCTGATCAGACACCAACTAACAAGCAGTTTTGTTAAACAAATTTTTTTATTGCTGTTGCTTCGGATATTATTTTTTTCCTAAATCATTGATTAATTAGAGACTCTTAAAAATGTACTTAGTATTTAGAAAGGTACCATGTCATTTTTTTTCAACTGAGATAAAACTCATATGATATAAAATTAAGCATTTTAAAAAGAACAGTTCATTGGTGTTAAGTGCAACAATCATCTATAATTTAGTTTCAAAATAGGCATATCACCCCAAAAGGAAACCCTATATAAAGTATTGCATGTTTCCCCTCCCCCCAGCTTTTGAAAATTTTCAAGCCTTCTCTCTCCATGGATTTACCTATTCTAAATAGTTCATATAAACAGACTCACAAAATATGTTAACTCCTTTTGTCTTGCTTCTTTTACTTAGCATAATCCTTTTGAACTTCATGAATATGTGCCTGGCATGTGTTACACCATTTAATGACTGCATAATATTTCCTTATTCATATACATGACAGTTATTACCTGTTGACTTTCAGGTGACTTCTGCCATTTCAGTATTCTAGCATGAGCAGTATGAACAAGCATACCATGGACATGCTTGCTTCTGACTTGCTGAAGCAACTTTTTTCATGTCTTTTGGATATGTATGTAGGAATGTATTTACTGGGTCATAAGATAATCCTATGCTTAACGTTTTGAGAAACTGTTAAACTTTTTTTCCACAGCAACTATCCCATTTTATATTTCAGCAGTGAATAAAGGTTCCCATTTCTTCCCATTTTCATTACGTTATTTACTGTTTTTTT